>VZZY01012821.1:286815-396619 GCA_013400335.1 Eurystomus gularis
CACAGCCTTCAGGTGTATCAGCCAAACCTCCCAGTTTTGTATCATCAGCAGACTTGCTGAGAAGACACTCTGTCCCTTCATCATTTAATTTATTTTCATTTCATTAATTTCCTAGTTCCAAGCCCCTGGCTTTTTTGCATTTATGAAAGGATAATAGTGCTGTTGTGTGTTAGGAAGTAGTGTTGGCTGGTTTCAGTAGCTGTTTTGACAGTTCAATTATTGTCAAAGTTGCAACAAATAGCCATTTAAAATTTAAACCTGCTACATGCATGTTATAAAGTTCTAGGGCTTCAGGTTCAGTTAACTACTCCAGGAACTTTGCTTGCACCACAGAGAGATCTGTAGAATTTAGCAAGTTTTAAAAAACAAATCTCTAAATAGGTTTTATGGGAGTAGAATATATATTTTATACTTTTGTTTTTATTATACAATTGCTTTGGAACATTAGGACCTAACAAATCTCTCTCTTCTGCTGTGAGTATCAACCAGTAGCAGGAATCCCTGCTTGAAGGGAGGGGTTGATTCCTGCTCTCTTGTACATAAACTGTTGTTTTATGATGGCAGAAAGGCCTTGGTGCAGTGCAGTCTACAAAAAATTGCACCATGAATGGTTGGCATTTCTAAACTTTTGTCCCTACTTCATAACATGTAGGCTGTCATCTCTCATAGATGTATTGTATGGCCTGTCCTTTTAGTTTACTGAAAAAAAAAAAAGGATTCTGAAATCAAATAAAGACATGAGGAAACATAATTTTCTCTGTTGCCAGAGCAGGGGAGCACTGGGGATTTTTATGTCACCACAACTGCAAAATGCTGCTTAAAGATGTTTAAAATGCACATGTAACCAGTGGCAACTACAACCTCAGTGAGTTGCAGAATTTTAAAAACACTTGCACTGAACAAGCTTGGCTGCTTACAGCTTGCAAGAACTTCTCTTACTACTGCCAGCTTATACTGCTCAAAACCAGTTTCCCCTTTAGATCTTTGTGCCGCATTCCTGGGTCTTCATTCTGCCTCTCAAAAGGTAGCGGCTATCGGAGGTATTTTGTATAGGCGGCAATGGAACTAGAAGGAAGATCTGGGAGTACAAAGCTGTTCTCATATTTCTGTGTTTAGCTATTTGAACTCTCAAGACAGAGTGCTTTTGCATCACTCTAGAAATGCACAGTTAATATTCAGTTGTTGGAGAATATAATCTGCTTGTTGGCTGTCTTTTTAAGAACCTCCTTAATGCAGCTAGTGAAGAAAGAAAACAGGGAGGAGAGGGGAACTTTTGAGGAAGAAGTCAATCAGTTCTCATTTGTGAGTGGGAGCATTTGCTATTAGTGTGACAGTTTCACAACATTATGCCTTTTTTGCTTTCGCTTTTCCAATTTTTTTTTCTCTTGCATGGATATAGGTGTAACCGTTGCAGTGTCCTGCTGTACATTCTTTGAAGTAGCAATTATAAATTGATCTAGGTGCCTGAGAGCAAAATGGTTGTGTGTGCTCTTCATTGCATTGTAAAACTACTTCAGTGCGTGGTATAATACGTTGAAAGGCAGTGTTATAAAGTTTAAATATGGCCCATAGGTGATGGGGGGTGTGTGTGTGAAAAAAAACCAGTTATCATAATGTTTTCGAGGTGTTCCTACTAAAACACATCCAATCTAGAGTCTATTCTTTCTGTTGATCCTCTGACTGGGATTTCAACCTCTCACTGCTAGTCAGATTGAGCTCCCAATCCTGGAGCCACTTCCTTTTTAGAACAGACCAGGAGAGCCACTAGGCAGAGCACAGGCTAGATGCTCTGGGGACTTTGCACAGATTTGTGGTATGACTTAACTCACCTTATTTTTTGCTGTAAGCCTATCAAAATCTCTAACCACTTTCCCTAGCATTGTGAAAAATGTATATCTTCACAAACATGTACAAGCTTTAAATCCACATTTTTCCAGGCCTCTGTAGCCATGAAGAGAGATGTGATTCTCATGTAATCGCCAGAGTACTGAAGCAAGTAGGGAGGGTGGTTTAAATACACCTGAAAAACACCAGGAGAGCTAGCAGTGCTATTTAATCTGCCTTGTTACTTCTATCCTTCAGCTGAAGAATAGGAATGGTAGATGATATGAAAATTTTCTAGGTAGAGAAAATGTGATAGACATTGTTGAGGGCCTGCTTAGTCCCATAAAAACATTGTGGTAAAATTGTAAAGGGTTTGATTTCAAGATTCTATATTAACATCAGATGCCTTGCTTTGTTTCTCTGAAATCAAAGGTGTTTATTTTTGGAATTTTTTTAACTCTCCTTTGGGTTGGTGTTGGCAGAGGAAGAACAGTGCACTATTAAGCAGATCTAGTAACATTGTCCCTCCACAGCACATTCACTGGTTACACAACAGGAAAACAAGTATTTCAAAGGAATTATATACGGTCTGATGTAGCATGGTCTTTACATCTGTTACTGGTTTTGAAATATTTTGAAACTCATTAAAGAATATAATTAATAAAGGCAATTCACCTTTTTTGCAAGGTAAGGAATTTTTATTCTTACAAGACTTCCCTTTGAGACTAAAGCATGCTTGGACTTGTGCTCTAGTGAGTAAGACTAAATAATCTAGTGATAAGAGTTAAAGATCAATGCCTCTAACTGTTGAAGTTTCTATTTAAAAGCACTAGTTATTGTTTGAATGTTTTCAGCTGAGCATTCTTATTTCTCCTCCTTCCCTTGGACTCTGAGGCAATTAATGTAAAAATACTTTGAAAGAAACACAATTATGAAATCAATTTGCAGCATGATAAAATAAATAGAATTTGCTTTCAGCATCTGGTCACTGTCCTCATAGTGGAGACCTTGAAGCAGAGTTAGAAAAAATAGTTACAGAAATGTAGCAGCAGTACAGCAATGTAGCAGAAGTAGCAGCACTTGCAGGAAGAAGCCTTCTATTTAAGCTCTTTGTTTCTGAATTGTGCTACCACCGTCTGATCTTTCCAAAGTAACATAACCAGTAATTGTTCTTAGAAATTTTATGGTTTTCTTTTAGAACTTAGTGTGGTATTCATATCTTTAGATAGCTGAAAGTTACACATCTGCATCTAAGTGATTAGCTACCCTAGCCTGTGTTTACTGCCTTTGGAGAGAAACTGGCATCTCCAGAGAGGTGTTCCTCTGATTTGCTTTGGAAACCAATTTGAGGATGAAATTACTTTCCTTCTTCAGGTGCCTTTTTGCCTTCTTTGACTATAAAGGTGGCTTGGACAGAGATCACACACCTTTTAGCTGCCTGGGATAGATGGATTAAATCCCACTTTCTGCCTGAGGAGCAGCTGAACTAATCCCCAACAGCAGAGTTACTTTTTCTTTTTTTCCTGAGGGAGCTCACCATTTCCTCTCAGTAAGGATGGGTTAAGAAAAGGCTTAGCGAAGTGAAGTGCTGTGCTTGTAAGACTCTCACAGCAGTAACAAGAACAGATAATTTCTAATTCAGAACAGCCTGGCTTGTAGATCATAAATTGGGCTGATTTATGCCACAATGCTGTCCCTGATGTCATTCTTCATTGCTTAATAAACATTAAAAGCCTGTTTCTAACCTCCACAAAACACCAGGAATGAGAAATATGTTGCATTGGAATTCTGCTTTGGCAGCAGAAACCAAACCCAGCTTGTTTCATTAATAAGACCCATGTTACAAAGCAGGGCATCTTACAGCTAGGGGTGAAACTTAATTTCAGTTTGCCAGTACAAAGCAGTCACTAAAATACAATATTACTGCTTTTGTGCTGTGCTGAAAACCACAATGCTCATGTTCAACCTGATTTCTAGAAAAAAGTTAGAGAGTGCTAGCCCACTGGATTATCCACTTCTCTTTGTGTCTTAGGGGGGTCTTGGGGCTACTTTCTAAACAGAAATTCCGTTTTAAATTTTCTGTGTATGATGGTTATACAAGAAATAAGTTCTGTCTCACTTTGAAAATGCACATCTGAGTTGGTTAGTAGTTCAGCAATTAGCACCCAGAATGAGCTGTGTGCCTGAGCAGGGGTGTCTAAAATCCTCTGAAGTATGAGGAGATGCAATGAAGAACACACAGTTGTCGCAAGAAATACTTAAGCAAGTGAATGTCCACTATAGACAATTGGAAAAGCTTAGGGATTATCACTAACACGTTGTTTATATGAATACTTAAATTTATTTGGCTGTTGTTTGTTTGTTTTTTAATATGCAGAATATTTCAACATTACTGACAAAAGTCATTAGCACTAATAAAAGGAGCTGAATTGATTTGCTTGGAAATCAAGATTTTTGACCAGCTGGGTAGTGATGACATAAATGGAGTTCTGTACCTAGATAACAGCAAATTATCAGAACAGTGTGTGGGCTGCATGGGAAATCCACAATATGCCTGTAGTGTTTGTGTCTAAATGGAGACCAATGCGGATTTTGCTTCTGCTATTGTTTTCTCAACCAATCTCTTCATCCTTTTGCCTATTTTGCTCCAAAACACTGTTCTCATTAAGGTGTGAAAGGATTTACCGTAAGTTTTTTGGTTTTTTTTTCCTTTGTATGTGAATCCTTTCACACAGAAAAGCGGTATTGGAGCTGGGTGTCTGCTCTTCGTCTTTACTCTGTATTTGTTATTGCATTTTCATCATCTTTGGCCTTGCTTTCCACTTCACTGGTTTTTATGATCTTTAGTGAAATCCATTAGTTTGAGGAGGTGGCTTTCTTAATGACTTAAACACCATCTGTTACTTTATTTTCAGCTCATCGTAGCTTTTATTTATAGCTTAGTAAGTTCTGCAGATATCTGTTGCTTTAATTATAGTGAAATGTGTATTGCCTTTACAATCATGTTATCAATGTGGGGGTTATTTAGTACCCTAAAACATCTTGATTATTTTGTCACGTAATGGAGCAGGAGTGAAACTAGAGGATAGCAACAATCCCTTTCCAGCTTCAAAATCTCTGAATTTGTTTTGTGTTTCTCTTACCTTATAATGCTGCTGCTCATGGACACTATTTTTGTTTACAGTACACTGACACATTAGTTTGAAACACTGCACCATGAAGTGTTGCAAACTTAAAATTTTGCAAGTCCTGTTGACCCACCTGGCTTTTAGAGTGTCTTAAGTGTCGTGCATAAAATACTAGATAGTCTGCGCGTGACTACAAAGAGACCTGATTAATGCTTTCCCAAATGATCATTCTCAAACTGGAATGTGTATTAAATGTGCAATAATTTTTTTCCTTTCATACCACATACAGGAACAAACAAGAGTAGACTTCCATTTATCTTTATTCCTGGCTGTATTGCCATGACATACAGTAGAAATAATTTTTGCCAGGAACACTTCCTTTGAGATTTAGTTTTGAAGTGGCTTTCCATTTCCCTGATTTGTTTGAAGTGGAATCCCAGAATTACAACATGTATTCAAGAAGTGTCCGTCCTGCCTCATTTCAGTTGTGTAACACTGCCAGTATCAGAGGGCACCACTTATGCTAACATGAATTTTTTAGCTCTTTACCCTGCTGACTTATGAAAGGATTATGCTTAATGCATAATTGGCCAAAACTTTTAGGCTCTAAGATAGAAGCTGTTGAGATGTACAAGGTATTTATGCAGTTTTGTTTGCTTTATTTTCAGGTGTCACCGACCTCAGGTCTTGTGTCATTCTACTAAAGAAATGTGAACTTGTCAGTCTTGGTTGTCTGCTAGGTTTATTCAAATACATTAGTGCACAGCAGTTCAGCTCTTGAAGGGAGAACTACCTGAAACAGCAGATCCTACTGAAACTGAATTTGATGCTTTTTTTTTTTTTCTGAATTGAGCTGTCTAATTAGTTTTCCCACAGGCACAAATCAAACCACTTCAGTTCCTCTCCACTTGTGATACAGTGAAGGTTCTGAAATCTGAAAAACAACAAACCATAGAGGAAGGCCCACCTCTTGCAGCAGACAAGAACTGGATGCTCTTTCTGGCATCTTCCCTCTGGGAGTGGAGGGAAGAGAGTTTAAGACTTTTGGAAAAACAGGCAGATAACTCTGGTTAACTACAAAGATATCATGAGGTTATGCGGGGAGACAATCTGGCTACTGCCATGAAAGACAATAAAAAGTATGTCTATAAATAAATTAGCAACAAAAGGAGGACTAAGGAGAATCTCCATCCTGTATTAGATGCTGGGGAAAACATAGTGACCAAGGATGAGGAAAAGGTTGAGGTACTGAATGCTGCCTTTGCTCCATCTTTAATACTAAGACCAGTGGTTCCCTAGGTACCCAGGCCCCTGAGCTGGAAGACAGGAATGAGGACCAGAATGAAGCCCCAATAACCTAAGGGGAAATGATTAGTAACCTGCTGCATCACTTAGACATGCATGTGTCTATTTGGCTGGATGGGATCCACCCAACGGTATGGAGGGAGCTGGCGGAAGTGCTCACCAAGCCAGTTTCCATCATTTACCAGCAGTCCTGGCTAACCAGGGAGGTCCCACTTAACTGGAGGTTAACAAATGTGGTGCCCCTCTACAAGAATGGCTGGAAGGAGGTGCAGATCATCCTGAGTGTCATCGCATGACACATACAGGACAACCAGGAGATCAGGCCGAGTCAGCATGGGTTTATGAAAGCCAGGCCCTGCTTCACAAACTTGATCTCCTTCTATGACAAGGTGATCTGCTTAGCGGATGAGGGAAAGGCTGTGGATGTTGTCTACCTAGATGGTAGTAAAGCCTTTAGCACCGTTTCACACAGCATTCTCCTGGAGAAACTGGCTGCTTGTGGCTTGGATGGGTGTATGTTTCACTGGGTGAAAAAAACTGGCTGGCTGGCTGGCCCAAAGATACATGGTGAATGGAGATAAAGCCAGTTGGTAGTCAGTTGGTGGCCAGTCACAAGTGGTGCTCCCCAGAGCTCAGTACTTTAGCCACTTTTGTTTAATATCTTTATCTGGATGAGGGGATCAAGTACACCCTTAAGTTTGCAGATGATACCACTTTGGGTGGGAGTGTTGATCTACCTGAAGGTAGGGAGGCTCTACAGAGGGATGTAGACAGGCTGGATCGATGGGCTGAGGTCAATGATATGAGGTTTAACAAGGCCAAGTGCTGAGTCCTGCCCTTGGGTCACAACGATTACATGCAACATTACAGGCTTGGGGAAGAGTGGTTGGAAAGCTGCCTGGCAGAAAGGGACCTGGCGGGTGTTGGTCAACTGTTGGCTGAGTATGAGCCAGCAGTGTGCCCAGGTGGCCAAGAAAACCAACAGCATCCTGGCTTGTATCAGAAATAATGTGGCCAGCAGGACTAGGGAAGTGATTGTCCTGTACTCGGCATTGGTGAGGCTGCACCTCAAATACTGTGTTTAGTTTTGGGCCCCACACAACAAGAAGGACATTGAGGTACTGGAGGTTGTGGAGAGGTGGGGTTTGGTCTCTTCTCCCAGGTAAGCGATAGGACAAGAGCAAATGGCCTCAAGTTGCACCAGGGGAGGTTTAGATTGGAAAAACATTATTCACAGAAAGGGTTGTAAAGCTGTGGAATAGGCTGTCCAGGGAAATGGTGGAGTCACCATCCTTGGAGGTATTTTGAAGGTATTTTTAAGACATCTAGACATGGTGCTTAAGCACGTGGTTTAGTGTTGCACTTCTCAGTGCTCGGTTAATGGCTGGACTTGATAATCTTAAAGGTTTTTTCCAACCTAAAGAATTCTATGAGTAATTTTTAACATTTACTGTGTGTGATGAATTGGAGGATCACACACATGTTTGGCAAGCCAAGCCTGGACCACAGGTGGCAGACAGATTTGGGTATTAGGCTACGCATGCTGAGGCTGGTACCTTTAATACTGGACCACAGCTGACAGACAGATTTGGATGTTGGGCTATGCGTGCTGAGGCTGGTACCTTTCATATGCTTTGCCCTTGTGCTAGAAAGGTGACAGCAGCAATCTTCTGGCTTTTATTCAAGTTCACTATCATTCATGGGCAAGTTGCCAGTGTAGATCCTTCAGTTGAAGTGGGTTGCCAATAACAGCACCTTTATTAGAATATGTGGTGAATTGGTTTATTTTAGTCAGTAATCTGCATAACTAGGATGAAAATGAGAGTAATAAATACACTTAAGTGTTTGGAAATGACTTTCTTCCTGAAGATTTTTCAGAAGGTGAAAATTAGAATTAATTCTAGGGGAGGAGAACTGACCTTAAAAGCCCCATTACAACTGACCTTAAAGCCACCATTCTTTTCAGTTACAGGGAAACCTTTGCTAAAATTTAATTGAAAAGAGCACTGAAACCTGACCCACATTATAACAATATTGATACTGGTTTTTGCTCATGATTATTCTTCATTTACGCAGACATGTTAAGGCCAGAACAATGTCTGTCACTTCTGTAATGGGCAGTGGTGAAGTCCAAGAGGCAAAACTTGTGTGGGAGATGTGTATTAGTCTTTATGATTTCTTTTTTCCATTTTATGTTTCTATATTTCACTTGTCTAAGGAACTCAAAAATGGCATGTTGGTTTAGAGCTATAAAGCACTCACAATGAATCCCTTTTCTGTTATGTCAAAATTGTAGGAAGCCCTACATAGGCAGTTTGGTATTTTTAAGTGCTTTACTATTATCTTTAATATCTGATCAAATAAGACATTGGAATTAGCCTTTGAGTGACTCAAAATCTTGAAAACTTGTTCATCATACAGCAATTCAAATTAAGTGTAATCTCTTCTCAATATTTGTAATCTCTTTTTTTGTTTGTTTTTTAAATTGTTTGGATCCTCACTAAACTGTGTCCTATGTATCCTCTGTGGAAAAAGACCTGGGAGTCCTGATAGAAAACAGGATGACCACGAGCCAGCACCCCTTCTTGGCCAAGAAGGCCAATGGCATCTTGAGGTGCATCAAGAGGAGTGTGATCAGCAGGTTGAGGGATATTCTCCTCCCCCTCTACTCTGCCCTGGTGAGGCCTCATTTGGAGTATTGTGTCCAGTTCTGGGATCCCTGGTTTAGGAAGGACAGGGAACTGCTTGAGAGGGTACAGCAAAGGGCTACAAAGATGATTAGGGGACTAGAACATCTCTTGTGAAGAAAGACTGAAGGATTTGGGGCTTTTTAGTCTAGAGAAGACTTACGGGGGGATCTTACTGGGGATGGTGCCAGACTCTTTTTCAATGGTGCCCGGTGACAGGACAAGAGGTAATGGGCACAAACTTAAACATAGGAAGTTCTATCTAAACATGAGGAAGAACTTTACTTTGAGGGTGGCAGAGCACTGAAACAGACTGCCCAGAGACGTAGTGGTGTCTCTGCCGCTGGCAACATTCAAAACTCATCTGGATGCTGTTCTGTGCAACCTGCTCTAGGTGAACCTGCTCTGGTAGGGAGCTTGGACTGGATGATCTCCAGAGGTCCCTTCCAAATCCTATCATTTTGTGATACTGCAATTTACTTCTTGCACAGGTACTGAAACCCTCTTCCCGCAAGTGTTCTCATGTAAAAAGTTTCCATGCAGTGATAAATCTATTAAACAGATTTCTACATAAAACATAATTTAAAATTTATATCTGTATTTCCTTTAGATCCATTAAAGCTCAGTCTGGCTGTTTATTTTGGTGCCTTTAGGTACCTACAGTGTAGGAAAATTATATCTTAAGCAATTGTCATGTCTCCTTCCATGGCAAAATAAAGAGCAGTGCATGCTGTTGCCATACAGGTGTGCTATGGATAGCTGAAAACTAAAAGATCTGTTTGCAAACCTTATATCCAAAAATCAGAACTGTACTGGGAGAGCAGGCAAGGTTTGTGTCTTGGCCTCTTCTGGTTGAGCAAAATGCTTCTCTCAATGCAGCATGTTTTTTTCATTGTCTGACAAGGCTCTTTCCCAATTTCATCCCCCCAAAATATTTTTAAAGCATACTTTAGGTCTGTAACATTATAAGCAACAACAGCAGATGCTGAGACAACTAAGAGTTGTTTCTGTGCAAGTTTCTTAAGCTTGTTGACTTCCAGAAGCAACGAACTGCAGGTCCTCTCTATAGGGATTTTGCTCTGCAGACATTTCACTGAAGGCAGACAGAAATCAGGAAGTTTTGTTAGAGCTGATGTGGTGCCCTCTGCCTGGGGTGTCATGTAGGAGTCATAGACTATTTGGTGTGACAAGAATTCACACACGTGTTTTAATGGCTTACTACCAGAGACTGTTAACCCTTTGGTTACAAGTGTTAGTTATGGCTCAATATTCATTCTGTTAATAGCAGTGTCAGCTCTGCATTTCAAAGAGTTGATTCTTCTCTCCTTGATAGATTTTTTTTTTAGCTTCTTCCCATTTACATTTCTACAATGTCTCAATTGTGTAGGTATACCTGCCTGTGTATATACACACATACGCAGACATACACACACATGCTAACATACATATATCTATAAGTGCACATATACACCACACACCCCTCAAAATCCAGCAATGTGTGTTCACAGGGATTCATGTCTTGGTTAACACTTGCCTTATCTTTGGAGGAAATAATAATGTCTAGTAGTTTGTAATGTATAGCAACGTGTAAAGGCATTTCAGAGCTAGTGCTGATACTCAGTAGCTTTCAGAGTAAACCACAACAGCTCTTTAACAGTGAACAATGACAGTTAAGGACAGGAAATGAAAAAGTTAAAACACACTTGAAAATAGTGGATGGTGTATGTGAAGAGGTTGCTAGCTGGTAATTATACAGGAATCTGGATGTGTCAGCTAGTTGCATTCTGAAGCTGGGGGAAATGGCAGTGAACTTTTCTGTCTGTAGAATTTTTGAGGTTACAGAAAAGCACTTCAAATGTAAATTTTTCCTGTGAATCATTTATTAAATTATTCATACACTTTCAGTTTTGCTTAATGGACTTGTGGAAGTGCAGTGCTCCTAAACGTAAGCGTTTGTTTTGCTGTTCTTTCAGACAGACAGGAAAGGTGGTTTGGGGCTCGCATATGGGAATGAGCATGATCTCTGGAGTGTAATATACGGCATGCAAATTAATCTGTTCTAAGTCCTACTACAGACTCTTCTTAGAGTCTGGACAGATACACTCAAACTAGCTCTAGATGCTTTTGGTCTTCTATCATTTTTCTTTCCAGCTTATAATGCAAGCCTTTAAAAATGGTATTTTTTAACAGAATTGGTCCTTAAATTTCAGGGGGAAGGATATTACAGTTGAACTACCCCAGTTTGGAAACCAGAAATCCTTGTGTGGGCATAGTGGTTTCTGAAACTCCTTTTGTCAATGGATGACTAAAATCTAACTGTTTCCCAGTAAATTTTTTTTATTCACATCTTGGAAAGGCTTTGCAGAAGGCTGGAGGAGAGGGGTCAGTAATTCAAAAGCTGAAAACTTCTAAAAGTGTAGGTGAGAGAGCCGGCCAGAGCTTTGCCTGGAGCTCATCAGTTGTTTCTGGAACCACCAAGGGCTCAGCTGGAGGAAGCAGGTGGTTGTTGTAAACAGCCCTGTGAAAAGAGAGGGAAACCTGAGGAGCCTTTATGGAGAGGGTAGGTGAATGAGGAGAGGGGCCCATATCACAGCCTGCCTGAGGCAGGGACAAGACTCCACTTTATGAAGGGTAATTGAAAGGAAAGGCATGATGGAAGCCCTTCTAATTGGCTGAGGGAGGGCACTGCAAGTGAAGGTGTTAAAATTCTGTAAATAAACACTTCAGTTGGACTTGCTTATTATTTATAAGACCTAACTCTTAGCATGGCTTCAGGCACTGCTGCCCTGCAGTGCTGTGGATTAGGAGGTACAGAATGGGCAAAACATTCAACAGGCTCTTTGTTCACCCTAGTAAATAATCTTGATGATCTGTGCACCAGAAGTCATAAATGGTCTCCCTCTGCTGCAGTTCCTTCTGGTTGTGACTTAAGGTGCCTTATATTCCACTTGGCACTTCACTTCTGCCAACAATTGTTATGCAAGATGGCACATGCTCTGGGAGAAGCTAAGGAACCATGGGCTGTTCATATCCAGCTGCTTCAGATTTTGACCATGCTTGAGAAGAGATGGTCGTAGGGTGGGCTTAAGCAACTCTGCTGTTTTGTCCATTTTTAGAAGCAACAATAGAAGTATCAGAAATATTCTCAGTCGATATAGTGAGGGACTAGATAGGAATGTCAGGTTAATGCACAGCATGCCGGCTTTATTTCCAGCTGCTGAAGAACAAGAAAATATTTGTGGTAATAAGTTATCCTAACCCTGCTCAAATCAGAACAAAATGTTCCCTTTTTGTAAGTTTAAGTTCTTCTTCAGTCTCTGACCTTCAGGGGTACAATATGTAGCCTACCCTCTAACATGCTTTTGCGTCCCTCAGATTTCCTGTGAGGGAAGCACAGGTTGTTTTTTTAAAGTGTATGTTTTCGTGATTGCTGCTAAATCATTATATTTATACTGGTGCAAGCAAAACAGATAGGAGGGATGCATGTCATGCATTAATAGGAACCTTAACAGTTGGTGTTGCTAAGTCTTCTGTATAATATAACGTTCTGTTTGGGACTCTGAGCCCAAAGAAAAAAATGGAGAATCCAGAGCATCACCAGCAAGGGAGGCCTGGGAGATTTTGTTCTCAGAAGCAAAGTTAGTCAGGAGAAGACTGGAATACAAAAAAGACTACGAGAAAGAGGAAAGTTCTGTTCCTTATGGCCGTGGTGGGCAGGATGAGAAATAATGAGACTACACTGTAGCATGAGAGATTTCTCTAGGCTTAGGTGAGGAAAAAAGCCAGAAAGATAGCTCAGTGCTGGATTAGATTGCCTGGGAAAAAGCTGTGTCTCATTGTAGGCTGGTAAGAACAGGTGAAACAAATTTGTCATGAATGGTTTGTGTTTAGCTGGTCTTCCCTGAAGCAAGGTGATAGGCTTTGGCGAGCTCCCAGACCTTTTTTTTTATTCTCTGAGTATTCAACAAGTCCTGTGTTGTTCTAATACCTACTGGGAGCAAAGCAGCTGACAAGCTGCCAGACCAGTAAAAGTAAAGTAACTTAGAGGACTGATGCATTTATATCTGTGGGAGAGATGGGAGCAGGGAGCTCTGATATTGCTGCTGCATGACACAGCACTCCCTTAGTTCATGTGATTCATGGAACCGTGCTGCTATTCCCTCTGGGGCAGGTGCTCAGCAGCCCTCAAAAGAGAGATGGAGGAGGATAGGAAGGGCAATGAGAAGAAACAAATAAGCTGTCGTTTATCCTCTGCCGCTTCTTCTGTACCACAAGTGATCAGATATATGCAAAGGTAATTGTTACAGTATTTACCAACTGTGTAGCATATACCCAGTTGGTATGGTTCCCTCACAGGAATAGATTGAAAGATGAAAAAAAAGCCACAGCAAAAAACTCACTAATTCCATTGCTTTTGCAAGTGAAAATCTCTGTAACTTATATTACTCAGATCAATTTCTATTAAATGCCAAATTCCATTTTATGGAGGAAGACTTTGCAAAATTTCATATGTGCTTTTCCCACTGCTCTGATCTGCTTCATATTCACTCCATCTGAAAAACATCTCTGGGAAGTTCTCATCTGATGGGGGAAAAGGGGGAGTCACACAGAAATGGAAGAAAAGGCAATGATAGACCAGAGAGTGTGTGTTTATTGCAAGGTTTTGTCTTTGAAAACAATAAAGACTTAATGACAAATATACTGGAAAATTTTGTTACCATAGTCTTGGTGGCTGTATGTATTTGAAAACCTTGACTCAATAGACTGGTTTAGAAATCACGAGATTTTAATGACACCAGGTTATTTTTATTTGCTTTTCTTTTTCTTTGAATATTGAAAATGTATCTTGGTCGTGGTTTTGAGTATTTATCAGTATGAGGTTCACTAAAATTTACTTAATTACTTTAAATAGGTGGAAATAAAAGCTTCTTTTGTGAGTGTATGTGTCTGGAAGTTGTAATGTTGAGCAAGTTAAACCTAGAGTCACTGAGAAGTTGCTGGTTGGTGTCATACACATGCATTGCAAGATGCCCGAGAGGAGGTGAGTGCTGTTGCATGTGCAGATGATACACTTCCAATCTAGTGTTCCTGCGGTGTCCCAAGAGCAATATGGATCTGGCTTTTTAACTTTCTGTGTGATGGCTGGATCTAATTAAAAGCAAGACTGTTATTCCATGTTTGTTGATTAAAGAATGGCTTTAAAACTTCTGCAGATGGGGGCATAGGTATTCCTGTCCTTCTCCTTCAGCTGTGTCCTTTCTCAAGTCTATAGGCCACCACTATGTCTTTTTTTCAAGCTCTCCCAAGCTTGTGTGGAGTGCATGTGAGGTTCAGAAAGTTGGGAAGAAATTGCTGTCATAGGAAAGTGGGTACTGCAGCACCATAGCAGGCTTAACTGAAGGTGAGGGAGTTGCCTCACCCCTTGGTGCCTGCAGCTGAAGAGCAAGTAGACATACTGTGAAGTTTATCGTATAGGAAGATGTCGCGGTCGGGCGCGCAGAGGTCTGACCACCTCCCAAAGGGAGAAGGGTTGAGGGTAAATTGGGACATCTCCCCACCAGGCTCGCAAGCAGACACGGAGACCAAAAGAGTATCTAACAAGTTTATTATTAAATATATTCAAATAAAACCTTATTTACTCTATGGAAATATTACAATATTAAAGAACACCACACCCACCCATTCACTCCCTCTCTCACCCACCGAGAGATAAGGGCAAATAAGGACTTAATTATGTCAAAATACGACCTGTATGTGTGGATGGTGCGTGTGTGTGCGTGCATGTGTCCTTTCGGCGTTTGGTGATGGTATCCGTGGAACGGCGACGATGTCCGACCGGCAGACCTGGACTGTTTCCAGTGATGTCAGCAGCTTGTAGCTTTTCGGTGTGATTGGAGTTTCTCTCTCTCTCTTTCTCTTGCAGCTTGGAGTGGCTTTTCCTTGGCAGCACGTCTTTTCTGGCAGTGCAGCTTTCGGTGCAGTTTCTTCGGCACCACTTCTTCACTTTTTCTGGCAACGCGGCCTTCTGCGGCGTGGCTTTCTGCAGCACGCGGCTTCTAATGGCCTCTTGTTGCAATTTCTTCTTCTTGCTGCAGCTTGCAGCTTTTTTTCTGGATTCTTTCAGTTTTGGCTCGTGGCGGCGGCTCACGGCGGTGGCAGCGATTGCGCACCTTACGGCCGGCGGCAGCTCACGGCTTCTTTCTCTCCCCCGGATTCCTAGAGCAGTGGGAGTCAGCAGTTCTGTCCGGCGGCTCTCCGCGGCGGCTGCTCCCTTCTCTCTGCTGCTTAGTTTCTTCAGGGGGCTGCGCTGACAGCTCAGTTCAGTTTCCCCCCCCTCTGGCTGCTTGGCTTCTTCAGGGGGCTGCGCTGACAGCTCAGTTCAGTTTCCCCCCC
This sequence comes from Eurystomus gularis, assembly GCA_013400335.1. Classification (NCBI taxonomy): domain Eukaryota; kingdom Metazoa; phylum Chordata; class Aves; order Coraciiformes; family Coraciidae; genus Eurystomus; species Eurystomus gularis. The sequence continues at coordinate 302,153 of VZZY01012821.1, forward strand.
CTCCTCCTCGCTCCTCTCCGGCAGCGGCGGAGGGAGGGGGAGGGGTGCACTCAGCAGGAGCGATGTGCTCCCTTTGTGCAGTGAGGCGGAAAAGAGAAAGTTTGTTTTCTTTTTCGATATTTATGGCTGGCGTTATCTCGCTTCCGTCTTCCTGGAGGATTTATGGGAATTGCAGAATAGATTTATGGGAAATCGAGTTTTTTGCTCACTGTTTTAATAAGGCAGAAAAAATCATGTGGTCGGTTCACCACAGAAGAGAAGCACAGCTCCAGGGGAGAGGCTGGATTTGGAATTCTTCCTGTGGGTAGGCTCAGTATTTATACCCCCAACATGCTGGTAGGCTCAGTATCTATACCCTCATTTTAGTAGCCAAGTATCTTACTATACCCCTGACTCCTTCCCAAGCTGTGAGATGTTTCTTGAAGCATAGGGGAGGGCATGCTATCCATAGTTGTTGTGCCATTTCCTGCAAAAGCTGTCATATTTTGTATCTCTGTTGATTTTTCAAGGGAGTGATTTGTATTCAAGCCTTCCACTATCAGCATCAGGAAGCTGTTTTACTTTGTTAGTCTTTACATATCTTATGTTCTGTCAGAAATCAAAGGACCTATGGGTGTAGCTCTCAGATCACATGACCCCTTCCATTGCATGGTCAGCTCTCAACAGGATTAAAAGAAAAATGAAAAGTTGCTTTTAAAAAAATACATATAAATATATCTACCCATTCACCGTCCAAAATAAGATAACCTTTATTGCTGTATTTCTAGTTCCCTACTGAAATCAAGTTCCTCACTTTGAGACTTGAGTATGATTTGAATATTGTCAGGAAAATCCACCCAGTTTTCCATTCTGTTGACTATTCCAGTGCAACTTATTTCTACTCTACCAAGTTTAAGAAAGCTTGCTATAGTAAAGCGAATTGCAGGTTATACTAATTCCTGCCTTATCCCTTGACAGATGTGCATTAGCACATGTATAGCATTGTTGTTTTGGAATAAATTATCAAGGTAGCATTAGTATCCATTTTTATGCTAGTGCTTTGGAATTCCTAGCTGGAATGTGGGGCTCAGTAAATTCGAAATTCAGTGCTAACTGTGGGGTCAGTGAAAAATAGAAGCACTCTTTCAAAATTTTCCTGGAATCTTTCAGAGAAATTTGAACAGATTTTTAATCAGAAAAAACATCTAGAGACAGTCTTGTCTTTTGAAGAGAAAGAAGTGAAAATGAAAGTAGTTAGGCCAAATTAGCTGGGGTTGTTTATGCTTGTACTAGCCATTGTCTAGGCTTCCTGGTGAGGCTAAATATCCGATGGTGTACCACAGTTCTGCAGGTTGTGTTTTTTATTTCCTTATTAACATAACTCATGGAGTGGGTGGACATGGCAACATCCACTGCATCTACTCCTAAATTCTTTATGTGGTACAACTTACATTCAAAGAGTAGCAAAAAACTTACTGCAGCAAATGACTGTACTTACATAGGTGTTCCCTATGTAGAAAGGGGTAGTTTCTTTGTGTTGTATTACAAGTGTACAATGATCTCTGCATTCAAGATCTCTGTGTATGTAAACTCTTGGCGTGAGTATGTTACATGCTCCTGTGTATGTTTCTCCTGCGGAAGTTGTGTTGAGAGTCTATTCAGGAAACCTTTCACTAGTTTGTCAACTAGGATAGTGGCAATGGGAGGAAAACTTTGTAACAGGCAGGAGGATGGATGCTAATCCTCATCATCAGTAGTCCTCTGTGTGTGTGCACTCTCACATAGCCCTCTTGGGTGGATTTGAAAAATCCTAAGGTGCTCTTCAGAAACCAAGCAATAGCTTTCAGTTCAGCCAGTTGTTTCCAGCAGCTGTGATTGCAAGGCTGAGTGTTGAAAACATGGTCGTTCCAGTCTGTGTGGCTGGCAGATGTTGTGCAATGGGTTGTTAAGGTTGTTCTTCAGGGAGCGACTGAAGATGTGTTAGAGCCTGGATAAAATATTCAGCCAGATTCGCATGACAGGAGGTAATAATGCAATATAAATGCAGGCAAAAACCTCTACAACAAGCTGGGATTATGTCATCTGTCCTATGTCTGCTGTATCATGATAGTTGCACGCCTTCTTTCTGGATCTGATGTTTTTGAACTAGTACGGATGTGTAATAAAAATATTAGGAGATAAGAGATTGTGAATGCCCATTTAAATATGGAGTGGTTAATAGCTCTTGGGTTTTTGTTTTGTTTTGTTTAATCTGAGAATAATTGGAGAAGTAGCAAAAATACTTTCAGAGCTTTTGTGTGGAAGAATTCCTTTTTCATTTTCAGACTGTGAAAGTTCCCTGACTTTAATCAGAGGGAAAGGGATTCCTGCTTCAGGCTTTGGGTCAGATGTGGTGCTCTTTAAAATATAAAGGTGACTGGCTTTCCATTCTGCTTTGCATACAATTTAAAGAAAGCTTCAGAATTACACTAAGTTGTGGGATTTTTTGTTCTTGGGTTTTATTTTCAAGGTCACAGGTTCTGCCTTAAGAAGTAGAAGGATGCCTGAAGTTCAGAAAAACATCACAGAACAGCTGAAGGTCAAGGAAAAGAAATAATTAGAATACTATGACAAGTTGGTCATATATATATATCTATATCTATCTCCGAGCAGTAACCAAGATTTATTTATTTAGCACTCTGAGCTGCCTAACATTTTTCTCATCTAAATCTGGGGCTATAAGCAGGTACTTATCACTGTACTTCAAAAACTGTTCTGTGAGCAACATATGGTATCAAATAATGTATGGCTTACTAAAGCTCCAGAAATGCCTGTCTGTTCTGCTGACCTCATAGGTAGTGCCACCTGGCACTCCTGCCTGTGGAGGATACAGAATGACGACATGTTCTTGAATTAATTGAGTAAAAGGAAATAACTTGTTCTCTGTTATGTGTTGTTCCTTAGAAATTATGTCACATGTATTTATTTGAAGTAAGAATTAGCAACTAGCTGACAAGGGAGTGACAACTTTTTAAACTCCTTTTACTCTTACTCTTTTCTGTCCCTTACTCTTTCTGTCCCTTAAAAGCTGTTCTTCTAGATCTGTTTTGAATCCTTATGCCTGCTGTTCTGGGCAAAGCCTCATATGCAGTACATTCATTCTGTTTCATTGATTTACTGTGGCTTACTAAATAAAAAGCCTCATCATTAATACAGTCTTTCATCCATAGTTACACGAAATATATCAAGTCTGTCTAGGTCACCTCTGAATGCCACTGACTGGTAGAAGTCATGGGGCGGAGGAGGAGAAAGTTATACACTCATGCATTTCTCTTAATTTGTGAGAGAGCAGAAAAAAGTTGTGGGTCTTCCAAAAATTTGCAAGCATTTTCTGTAAATCAGGTTTAAGTATTTATCTGTCATAATCTGAGCATATTTGGTTGTGTGTATATGCATGTACTGACCTTGCTGAGGGAAACGAAAGACTGAAAAATGGAGATTATTCCTGTGGAGGGTGTCTGTGGGTAGTTCCTTACCATTTCTTTCATCTAAAGCCAGCTCCATTCTTTTCCTTGTTGTCAGCTTCTTTGCGCTCTTGGTGTGTGGTTACTTTGAAGATAGTTATGATGCTAAGTGTCAGAATCCTCTGAGGTCAGTCTAAATCTTATTGCATAGTATAACATAGAGCTTCCTGAGTAGCTTTATATATTCATGCAGCTCATCACAGTTCTCTGCAGAGATAACACATGAGGTCTCGAAAGCAATTTGATGTTATAAGCACAGCGTTACTCTGAAGTAATAGACTTTGCCTTTCAGCAAAGCTAATTGCTTTAGATAAAGCAGTGAACAGATGAGATTTCATGATGTCTGATGCCTGAGCAAGGCTGGTCACTGTTAATGCTAGGGTCTGTACTTCTAGTGTAGTGCAGTTAACACAGGAACAACATCTGTGCAGGACACTTAATATCTAGCATTCCCTGGTTCTCAGCTGAGTAAATACACTTGAGTGCTAAAATGAAAAGCTTATGGCTGTCTTGTCAAGAGTGTTTTGTTTTGTACCAACCGGTGTTTCTTAAGAATGCCCAGTTTTCTTGCCTACTGTGGCTCCAACACCCAAAGTGAGAAGTGTCTGTCTGAACCTGCTGTTGAGGAGCTCTACAGGCTAAAGGATATTAATCTGTATCTATAGATCTATTTAAATGTGCAGAAGCCCTTTGGAGGTCAAAATGATTCCTGAGTTGCTGATTGTGCTGGTTTGAGTTAGAACAGAATTAATTCTGTTCAGTGATTTTTACTTTTCAGCTCAGTCCCTCTTAACTAACTGCACTTTCTGAAGTTAGCAGCATATTTTTGCAGACAATGTCTGCTTCTAGCAGTGATAACACTTGGAATTTATAGTTACTACCAAGGATTGGTGTGCAGAAAGGCTCTTGTTTATACTTGCTCCTATAGAATCCAAGGTCACTATGAAATCCTTTGTACAGGTTGAAGGTGCCTAAAGTAAAAGGTTGTACCTGTGGGGAGGAGCAGATGGGACAGGTGACCCTAAACTGACCAGCAAGTGATTCCATCCCATATAGGTTATATTCAGTATAAAGCTGAGGGATCATGAGGGTCAATCTCTCCTCTTCAATGGCTAGTGTCCAAGGAGGACTCTGTCTATTCTGCCTTTGATCCAGTTCCAGAATCCAGCTTCTGGGTCCAGTTCCCATCTGCTGCTGAGTCCAGTCTGGGACTTCCCCAGTGCCTGCTCCACAGCCTCAGTGGTGACAGTGATGTAATTGCCATCAGGGGAACTGGCTTTGATATTGGTTTTGTATATATTTGCCTATATTTAATGTCATTGTTACCAATTTCATTAAAGTTGTTTTAGTTTTCTTTTCCAATCCATAAGTCTCTCTCCCATGTTCCCTTTTCATTCCCCTTTGGGAAGGGAGAGGGGTTAATAGAGAGCATCTGTCATTTGTCTAGTGGCCAGCCCAGCTCTAACTTTTGATGTTAATTTGTTTTATAACTGAGTATAATGTACCTTTAGTGCTAGGGTTTGCTATAAAATTGGTTAATTCATTTGTACTATTAGGAGCAAATATCTGGTCATGTACTGGTTCCTGTTGTCATGCAACAAGAAGAGAATGAGTGTTTTGTATTTCTAGGCCTTTTTAGATGGTTGCACTAGGAGTATTTGTTGCTGTCTCGTCTTGCACTGGCTCATCACCTCTGATAGCCAGGGATATTTAGTTGTATCTAGTTTGTAGCTGTGCTTTTCCTTAGCACCTACTGCAGTTTAGGAAGAGTGTTTTGTTACCAGATCCTCCTGTATTTGCTGCTTTTCTTTGATATATGATTCCAGTCAGCATAGCCCTCTATATGAAATGTCTGACTTGCTTCCTTCAGAATTTGTAATTTCTGTGGCTTCTTTAGTCATTCTCAACAAAAGGAAATATTATGAAGAACTGTTTGATTTTGATTGTCCCTTTATCTCCTATGGGATGAGTGAATAAGGTCCCCTTTTCCAACCTATTCATCAGTCATGCAAATGTGTTGTCAAGTTGTTGGTTTCCCACACAAGTACATTTCACAAACAGGAAAGTCCCTATCTTTGTTATTGACCAACATTTTAACCCATTCTGCTGTCTGAATTGAATACCATACCTCAGTTGCAACAATCAGATTGTGATAGGGATAACAGTATTCGTGTTACGCCTTCTCTCATGCCTGCATAGCCTGCTATTTTTTATAGCCAACTGTAATGGCCAGGAATAAATGCAATCCTTTCTGTATCACCAAATGGCATCTGGTTCTCCTTTATTCACTGTTTTATTGATGAACTATCTATTATATGCTATTATAGACTGATCAGGCATGATGGTCCTTGTTAGAGATTGGTCTTGGTTACAGCCCATCTTTACTGTAACCTAAGCATGTTAGTGTAAAAGTTGCAGGAGACATTGGTATGAGAGACACATAGCCTGATCTTCTTGAATAAGGTTTTTATGTTTGAGGAAGGTTGGTCTGAGAGGAAGATGCTTAAGCAGAAGAACTTATAAAGGTTATTTTTTTATTAAAAAAAAAATCTATTTTTCAGAAGTTATTTATGTCACTTCCTTTTCTACTTTTAATTGAAATTATTCCATTCTGAAACATGACATTTGTTAACTCAGTTTCTGCTCTCCTGGCTACTTGTTGAATGGGGTTTATGTACAAGTTCTTACCAGGCAGACTTGTTTTCTCTAAAGCAGAAGAGAAGTATGTTTCTTGATTTTTATTTTTTTTATTTTTTTTTCCCCCAGAGCTGATACATCCTCATCCATTAAAGAGGATCCAGAAAGATATTAACAGTGGAAGAGTTTTAGCCACTATTTGCTGTGATGTTCAGATTACTTCAAATTAGATAATAGGACAAAATTAATTTCCTTACTCTGATATTTGTAGTTTCACAAGAAACAATTGTTCATGAATCTTCACGGATTTTTTTTTCTCTCTCTGTGCTCCATATGGTTTAGAAAACAGTGCTTTTTTCGAAGCCTTATGTCTATATTAGTATTTACCTCCTTCCTATTAAATGCATGACTTGTAGCATCCTATGTTAACAGTAAAGATTCTTTTTTTGTTTTTTAAGTGAGGAGAGTAGGAAGTCTTACTTCTTAGCTCATCATTACATTTATTTAAAACAATTCAATGTTAATTATATGCCAGATAAAAAACTGCCAGTCAGCACATCTAACATGGAATTTCAAATATTCTGAACCCAAATTGGAGGCTTGCATACAGGTAATATGCATGAAAATCCCCACCTTATTTCAATATGAGGAGTTCTGTCATATTGCTATGTTCTAAGCACTCAAAGAATATCAAAACTGTTATTTCTTTGTACGTTCTTTGTGTGATAACTTTCAAATAAAAGCATTTTAAGACACTGGAATACTACTGAAATTAGCATTGCGAGGAGAGAGGAATCAACAGCCTCTGAGGCTGGGTGCGGAGATGTGGTCTTACTCTATCTTGGAGGGACCCTCAAGAGTCCCAGATAAGATTTCATTTTCTTTCCACTCCACCTTCTTGCTAGTCACTTAGCAGATCTATAGGATCTTTATCCATCCCTCCCCATTTTTCCTTGCCACTTGTTTATCTTTGGGACTAGACTGAATTTTTTCCTTCTCCCTCAAAGTACTGCCAGGCACTTCTCCATTTTTTCTCTCTTGTGATGGTTTGAATTTGGCCTCCTGTCCTTTGTGAAGATGACAAACAACTTTGTAGGCTGTTGTTTCCAAGCCATTTTAGCTGGCTGCCATACATTTTTGTGGACATTTGCAGAAACAGCTTGAATGCAAGGCAACTACCTATCCCTGAGCAGCTGGGTATTTATGACCCATTAACATGTGCTGAGTTTTGAGACTTTCTCAAATGATGCTGCAGAGCTTGAGTACTGATCATGAGGGACGTATATGCTGCCTCAGTGCTTAGCACTTCAACACAATTTTTATAATTTGATGTTATATTTAGTGGTGTGTTGGGAAGTGCTTCACACTTACAGAATCAGGCTCTCTGCTGTCTTGTGCTGCTCTTGCATGTAGTACCTCTCGCTGGAAACATTATTATTCTTTGCACTAGCAGCTTCTCCATCAAAGAAATACAAAAAAATAGTCTCACGTTTTCAGAAAGCTAGCCAATGATAGCTATGTAACTTAGGATAACTGTGTATATCCAGAGCCCTTGATAGCTTTATATTCTAGGCTGCAGTGCTACAAAATAGAGAGCAAGGAAAAAGGCTACATCATCTGCAGATAAAGAAACTAAAGGGCTGGGGTCACTCATGTGACTTTTCCAAGGAGAGAAAGCTGGTCAGTGAAGAGGTGATCTAATGTCAACATAGACATTACCTCTTATCTAAACTGGTAAAGCCAAGATGTTATTTTCTTTCAGCTTTATCTGAAAATTATTATTTGTGTCATGAACTCAGCTGTGAGGTCACCATGCTTATTTTGTGCTTACCTCTCTACAGTATCAGTTTTTTCTTAAATATTTAAAAATACTGTTTGGGCTTGTGCAGGAGAGCAGTGGAAGAAATAAAAAGGTGTTCATCAAGCATATTTCTCATTCTAAAAGAGTAGAATTGCGTTTGTTTTAAATGACAGTTCTGCAGGATCCTGCTTCTTTCTTTTACCTGTCAAATTTGGATCAATTCTTATTTAGCCAGGGTGCAAATTCTGGCAGAAAAAACAGACCAGTAGTTGGGAATTGTTTAAATTCACAGCTGAGAAAGGCGGACAGGTGTGCAAGGAGCACTTAGGTCACACAGGCACATTAATAATACAGAGATGCTTTTCAACCTAGTAAGGAAGAGGACAGGGATACACAGCTGAACTGGAGGAGGAACAGATGGAGATCATGGAGTTAAAATGTCAGAGCACAAAGGTAAAGTGAGTGTGTCAGACTAGAAGCTAAAAGAAAATGACTGCCATTGTCTGAACACCTGCGTGAGAAGATAGAAAGTAAGAAGAGATTAACTCCTTTGCTCATCGTTGCTGAGGCATGGCGGAATGACAGGAGTTGATGGACATCTAGGATTCCTGACTATGACTGCATGTAGGACAGATTAGGTCATAGATCTGAGGGGTAGCTGTTCTGTACTTCAACAGAACTAGGAAAGGAGATAGATAACAGGCATACTGGTCTGATTGCATTTTAATGCTCTTTTGTATGGTTATTCTGCCTTGCAATGTATGCATTCAAAGAAGCAGGGTTAAGTTTACAGATCTAGCCTTAGGTTTTGCACCTCTGGAATATTGCAGTGCTGGCTTACTGTTCAGTTAATGCAGGATTACCACTTATCAGTGGGATTGTAATGTATTGTGTAGAAGGCTACGTGGAAAAGCCTGAGCAAGAGTGCATGAATGCAAGATTTTATGCTTGTGTAGGTAATCTGTTATGTAATCATGTTGCTGACAGTTTTATTAATCAGTATTTCATTTTTACAGAGAGCTACTCTGCCTCTGCCATGGTGTTTAAAAAGATGTGTTTATTGTGAGACTTTTGTCAGCATAGCAGGACAGTGTTTTCCTTTCACTGGATGAATTTGGAGAAAGTAGTTATACTGAAATATACCCTAGGGCAGGGGATGATAATTGTGCAATTAATGGAAGATGCTGTCTTATACAAATTATTACTTTTTTTCTTCCCCCTGAGTAATTGCATATTCTATAGTTCCATATTAGAGAATAATACACAAGGACTTGATTAATCTCCCAGCTGCATGGGGCATTCCATAAGTGCTGTTTGTCTCTCATAGCAGGTTGAAAACTTTTGCTATAAGAAACATGGTAAATAAGGAAAATAATCTGATCCTTCCAGATGCTTGCGACGTACATCAAGCTATTTTCCCCTGATATGTGAGGCTGGTGGTTTCTTAGTGCTAATTAACATTCATGTCTTCAATCCTTAAAAATAAACAACAACAAAAGAAACCCTCTGTCCGTTGCTGTCCGAGACAGTCTGGTATTGACTTAGATATGTGAATAATCTCCAAACACTGTTACTGCACGCTGCAGAAAGGTCCTGCTGTGTAATATCACTCCTTGTTGAAGTAAGCTGGTGTAGTTCAAGTGTATCCTGTAGCTAACCTAGCAGCTGTATTTCTAGTGTGTTTCTGGCAGAGTGGGAGGGAGCCTGACAGTGAATAATTGAAAAGCTGTGGAACTGGGATGATGCTTGTCAGATAGCTGTTGCCTGGTGCTTTCCTAAGACTGATGGGAAAAATGAGACTCAGGTATTTAAGTCACTAAAGTAGCGGGAGATCACTGGAGCAATTACTTGGTGTCAGTCTTGCAGTGCCACAACTTCCTCATAGTGTGTGACAGGGAAGGACAAGAGTAATTCTTTTGGCAATGTTTTGCCAATTACCTGGCTCAGCATAAAGGACACAGCCGCCAGCAGCAAGCAGAAGCTAATTTTATTATCTAAGTCCAATGGGTACAAGGATGACACGACATAGTTAGCAGCAGGGGGAATATGCAATGTCTAAACATAGTAGAGGATATAATGGAAGAAGGAATAAGCCAAATTAGGAGCTCAAGCATAGTCATACAAAAGCCATTAGGGTAATTGCCACAGAGATACATTGCCGAGTATGTTACCCTTATCCTGTCCTGTTTGGTGTCTTGTCCCACCGTTGCTGGGGAACCTCGGTTGCAGCAAGAAGTCGGGGGGCCTTTCCGATAACGGGGAAGTCCTACATGGTGTGTCCACCTGTAGGGCTTCCAACATCGCTGTAAGCCAGTCCAGCTGTTATAGCATGGAATAAACAACTCTGGACACATGAGCAACCTTAAAAACAACTTCAAAGGCAGGACACCNGTAGGGCTTCCAACATTGCTGTAAGCCGGTCCAGCTTTTATAGCATGGAATAAACAACTCTGGACACATGAGCAACCTTAAAAACAACTTCAAAGGCAGGACACCTGGCAGCTTTCCTCCTTATAGGGCTCCATCCAAGGTTGGCCAAGCCTAGGTAGGAGCCTGAAAAGGGGGCATCCCTACCCATGTCGGTTTTGATTACATATTTCTCATCCTATCTGGGTGTCTGTTCCCACAGCTAATCAGTTAATCTCCCAGCGAAAAGAGTTCTCCGCTGGTTTCCATGAGAAAAAACACCCTGTCTGGTTGTGAGGTTCGTCCACAGGTCAACTTCAATTCAGGGCCTATTGCTCAGACCCTAGCACTTCAAGTGATCAGAAGAAATGCGAATAAAGGTACAGTTTATTTGGAGGCTGCAGGAAATGCATAATGAGCCATTTAGTTGAGGGAGAGGAAGTTGAACATTCACATTCTATTGATCACACAGTGAAACAAATTGTAATACAGCAATGGAGGCAGCAGATATGGAGGAGGAAAAAAAAAAGCAAGAAGTTACTGTCTGTCCTAGGATTATCCATGTCACATAAGTAGTAGTATTCTTTGAATTAAAAGCCAAGTATGGGAATCAGTATGGGATTGTGCTGGGCAGTTTATGATGAGAACCAGGTGCATCTTCAAAGTATTGTAGAGACAGGAGGTCCTGCAGAGAAGGTTCATGGAAAGCCTGGCACAGCAAAGGTACCATGCAACACTGTCTCTTAAACACTCAGTAATAAGTGGTAAGGCACACAGGAAAATGTCATTATTGATGCTGGTGTGGTATTTGTGATGATACTGGTATCTTACTGGCATGAGTTCTGAACTCTGCTGTAAGGTGGTGTTTCTTCTGTGCGCCCATGTGAAAATGGGGCAGCTACACAAGCTGTGTATAGGATGGTGGATTCTTTCTTGCTCTCTGGAATTCAAACAGAGATGGGATGTTGATTGAAAGAAAAGAAGCAAAACCAGGTAACCTTTTATTCTTGCATTATTCATACATACATTATAACGTAAAGGGTAATTTGCTCTCAGTTTCTGGGTTATGTGTGAGTAACGTAACAGCCACAGGCAACTAGGTTGATGCCTCCAGCTAGCTATTCGAACATGAAACACAACCTTGAAAGGTTTGGGGTTTTTAATTGTAATTGAAGCATCATTTTCTAACTTTTCATTTGAACATCAGCAAGAATGTTTGAAATCAAGTGGGATCTTCTTCTTAATACCAAATAACATTTAGCAAACTAATCTGTTTTAATGTGTCCATACGAAAACAAAAGCAGTAGTAATTTCTAATTACTGCTTGGCAATGATGGCTATAAGACTCGTGTGGCTTTAAAGAAAACATGTTAGGTGCTAATGCAGTTTTCCTAGCTTAAAATGCTAGAGAAATCCTTTGCACTGGTAGTGCAAATGAGGGTATTTTTCATGCATATCCTTGTGCATGGCTAAAAACGAATTTTAAAAAATGCAAAGTATAATGTTGTTGCATGTCTGTGCAGTATAGTGGGTATCAATATCAGCTCCTGAGATTGTAAAAGGAAATACAGGCAGGATTTTTTGAAAGAACTAGCCTTTCTTCTGAAATGGGCTGATTTTTGCCATGGCATAAAAGAATTGTGCTTCTGTGGCTGAACACCTGTGTGCAGTGAATGGCCATTCATGTCTTCAGGAAGGTGGATGTGATGCATACCTGTGTATGAAAAGAAGGAAGGATGGGTTTACATCATGTATAAAGGATGCAGAATGGATGCTAAAGAGAGGGAAATAGTTCACATTTATCCAACAACACATTATGGAAGACAGGAGTAGCATGGCACAGGCAGGGCTGGTATGTTCTAGGACCCTGTCAGGATGGCAGCCTCAGATCCTGAGGAAAAGCAATAGAAAAATCATTGGTTTTGATATACAAATTTTTCCAGCAGGTTCACATTCTGTTTAAATCAGAGATATTAAAAGTCCATTTCATTAAAATCAAGGCAAATGTTAGATTATTTTTTTTAAAAATTATTATTTTGTTTTTCCTACTAGGAGTCTAGGCAAGTTCAGGGCCAGGGCTGTTGGTGTTGTCAGAGGAATAATACTTTGTAACACCAGTTGAGGTTTTCATTTGGGCACACAGCTTGAAGGAGGGGGAGAAAGAGCAAAGTGAGTTTCTGGTGAGGCCAGCTGAAGCGGACCTAGTTTGGTAGTTAATATCTAGAATGGGAGCTTTTGCATTTATTTTCATAGCTGGCAGAAAACGGCACTCTGGGGCCAGCAGTGTGAATCATCAGGCTGGGGAGTTTGAGTGAGGAGAGAGTCTCAGCTAGTGAGGATGGAGAGTATCTTGAGGTAGGATGGGGCAGTCTAGGCCCAAAGGTCAGCCAAAGCTGTTGTATTCTTACGCGAGAAAATGAGGTTTATATATCTCCTGGGCTGAGTAACTGACTTCAAACTTCTGTAAGCCTTTAGGCTTTAAGAAACTGTTACCTTTAGGAAAACTTACCTCTCCTATCCCCTTTTCCCCCAGTGTACTACAAAAAGGAGCACTGACCATCTTTGTAAGGGGAGTGTGTTGGTGTTATTGGCTATACAAGGACATTTGATTTCCATTTGATATGAGTAGGTTGCTGCATGCAGATTTCTGATCCTGAGAAGGAAAAAGCCTTTTCCCAAATTCTAGTCAGACTAGGCCAGACTGGTGCTGGCTTCTTTCACGGCATGTAGATGAGAGGCTGCCTGTCGCACAAGACTAGAACATCAGAGTAAAGGGACCTTTAAAGAACTGGGTAAGTGACTATGGTACAGATTGAGTTTAATATTGTTATGTTTTCCTAGAGCAAAGTGCAAGTGCAAGATGTGGACACTTACAGAGGTTCAAAAAATCTCTCAAATCTGTAGGTAACAAGTTCCTCTGTATGCTCATTACTCATGGAATGAATAGCATCAAATTATAAATGTTGCTTTATCTTCGCTGGGGCTGGGGGCTAGACCAGTTAATTTTATAACTTTTTCTGAAGAAACTGGAGTCCCTATACACTCATACTGTTTTCACAGTAAGTGTGCAGTGGTAGCTTCTCTTTGTAGTTCTATAGAAAAAAAAAAAATGAGATTTTTCTCTAACTGGTCTCATTTTTCTTTTCCTGCTGATCTGCAGAGTATTCATTACTTTAAAATATTTTATCAGAAATGTTTTCAGGCACTACATCAGCAAACAGATGAATTTTCAAGGATCCATGTGTCTTGCAAGAAATATTGCAGGGAACTTTTCAAGAACAACAACAGCAAAAAAAGTCAGAGTATCAGCTTCTTTTTTCTTGCACTTACCTGTAATGTTGTTTGCGCTTTGTGCATGCCTATGTGTGATATCAGGTAAGGTAATTTAGTATCTGTGTTAATGTACCTGTTATTTTTCAGGAGTGGATTATTCACTTGAGGATGTTATGAAAGTTCCCAAGAAGGAGATTTTTTAAGTAGGCACTTAAGCAGATGAGTTTTGATTCACATAGGTTTTTCTGGCAGTCGTACGCTTGACAAGAAGCCTCCGTGACAGGTAGCAAAAAAAAATTCCAGTTCCCCTCATCAAGCTAGTGCGTGTTAGAAAAAAACGTGAGTTGGAAGTTCATCATCTACCTGTTTCAGTGAATGGGAGATGTACAGCCACCTCTGGGTGTGCTCTGGACCCGTGCAGTGACTAAAAGGTTGCAATCAGGCTATAGTGCCTGTCCTGATTTCCATACTCTGCCATGGTGTGTGCTCTGCAACTTCTAATCTAACAGAGGAGAGGAGGAGGAAGGGTCTGAGCAGTGCTGATAAGTGCCTGCAATTACTTTTGCAGGTTAAATCCCATCTGGAATGTGATTAATTTGCCCCTTCTAGTGTAGTGTGTAATGGAGCTTGTTCATAGTGTTATCTGTTCGCACTGTTTTTCATTAATGCGTTGTATCTGACTCCTAACAACCAGAATGTTTTAATGACAGATTCTTGAACACATATGCAGAGAGAGGCTATTTCAAAGAGAGTGTAGCAAGCATTAAATAATTTTTTAAGTTTTCAGTAGGAAACTTGTTTTCCAAATGTGTAATACAGTGTTTTTGGGGTAGGTGTTTTTGGGTTTGGTGTTTTTGGGGGGCTTTATTTTGTTTTGGGGTTGTTTCTTTTTCTTTTTTTTTTGTAGGACAGACATATTAGCAGCTTTTCTGTGATATTTGAAGAGACAGGGAATATATTTATGGTTTATAAAGCAGCTTATAAAAGAACTATCACAACTAAAAAGAACAACTTTTCCAAGCTAAAATTTTCTTTACTCTTAGAGTAAACCCAACCAAATAAGGGAACCCAAGTGCCTTAATACTTTGATTCAGAGAAGCCTGGCAATATATCCTGTGCTGAACAAATTGGCTGAGTGGATTCCACAAGAAAGCATGGTATCAGGTTTGGAGCAATTGCCAAAAACTGGCAACTTGAGGTTTGGCTTGAATTGATGATTAAAGGGAAAAGTCATTTTCCTTGGGAGAGGAAAATGCAGGGAAGTTCACAGTGTTTGGAAATGTTGATATGTGTTTTTGGTAAGTACCCGAGATTTGAGATACCGGTTTGTTTAACTGCATCTATTTGATACCTGCCCATCAATAGCTTGTCCTCTGACCATTAGAAATGCATCACTATAAGTAGAACAAAACAATATTTTTATTTTCTGTGCAGATGAAAGTCTCACTTCCGTGAAATTGCCTACTGGTGCCTAGAATGCATTTAAATAGCCTTGTGTTTGTGTTTGCTGACTTGTGCTGCCACAGTCATGGTCTCGGGGGCTTTATTGTGAGTTAGCTGTGCTGTTGGGCTGCAGGTTCTTGTGGTGTGTTGCCTTTAGTGTATATATTTTCCCTCAATGTATATATTGTCTCTCAGCATATGTATTCTCACTCACTATATTTCCAGATAGTGAAAAGAAACAACCTTGAGCCACAACACAGCAGCTGCTGAGTGACACTGGCTGTTAACTAAGCAGAGGAGAGAAGATTCCGCCTGGGTGAGAGTGTGGCCCAGTGCTCTACAGAGAGTATGACCTGAAATGGTTTCTCAGAAATAGGACATTAGTTTCTGGGGTTTGGGATTTGCTTTGTGGTTCAGTTTGGTTTTTTTTGTTTTTTCTTTTTGTTGTCCCCTGGGAGGAGGAAACCCTGAAGCATGCTCACTGCTGCTGTACAATTTTCTCTCTCTACTACTATGCTGTAAATTAACTGTACTCCTCCTGGACATCAGAAAGCACATTTAATCAATAGAAAACACAAGTTCATTGTTGTTTTCTGTAGTGGGAAGGGAAGAAGGGAGTTTTTTGTCACATTCTTATTTAAAGACAAGTTTGGGAGCTGGTATCATCAGAGGCATTTTGCTGACTCCCCCCAATTTTACTTTGGTTTTTGGAATCTGTGCCTTTCTGTTCGTGTTGAATGTACTTTCAAAACTATTTTCTGAATTTTAGCAGCCCTCTAGGTCTCAATATTTGACAGGTGGTTTTAACTATTTTGTTGCAAGTTTATTCCAGATATTCCTTAAGTGTGCATGCATTCTTCCTGTATATTTGGAGCATATGTTTCTCCTTGGTTGTGGACCTTTTTTTGCTTTTATTTACTTGGAGCAATGAAGGCTTTGTGCAACCAGCTCTAGAAGCATGAGAACTACATTGTGAAGGCTGGGCACTGTATTATTGGAGAGCTAGTCTTCAGTTCCGTCTTCAGGCACGAGTCATTCAGACCTGCCACAGTTTGGAGGTGGGTGTGTGTGTATTCAAGCAGAGGCTGAGGCACTTGACTAACAAACTTCCAAGCTCTGGGAGATGTGTCACTTCTGCTGTAGTAGGACTGCTTGTGTGCAGACTTTGTTTTTCAGAGGTACTCACCTGTTGTTTTCTGAGGACAGAACTAAAGAATTAGTACATTTGCCCTTCTTGGACTGTAGCTGATTTGTCAGTTTATGTGGGCTTTGGGGTTGGTAATATGCCTAGAATTGCTAACCTGGTCAGTCTAAATGCAGGTCTTGTTTTAGTGGTTCATTATTAAAAGGACACTTTAATTCTGTCTCCTATTTGATACCTCGGCTTTCTGGAGGATTCTGTAAGATTTTATTTTAATCAATAAGCACAGATTCTCTAAAGATGTTGCTTGAGAATTGTTTGACATTCTGGGTATGAGATACAAAAGCAGATGATGCTGATCCCTGTACAGAGGAGCCAGCAAATCAAATTTACCTTTTAATTTATATATAAAAAAAAAAACCCCAAATCTGTAAAGCCATCATGCAGCTGCAATCTGATAGGCTTACTTCACAAGTACTAGCTGAAAATGGTTCCTTAGAGCTCCAATGGCTTCTAAGCCTCCTTGCAAACCCATTTGCAGCAGCCCTGGGTCACTGCCTGCCGTATAAGCTTACAGATCCCTCAGATGGGTGTTCCTGCTGGCAGCATCAGAGCTGCTTCTTGCTTCTGTGACTAGTCTTGCTTTCTCTCTTTAGCAATTCTGTTTCTTTAAGATCTGACAGAAGCAGCTCCCCATTTCCAGGCTCTCCGTCTTTAACCAGTGCCTTGGCTCAGGCTGGCCCAAAACATGGAAGCTGCACCTGTAGGACAGCGTAACTGCTTGGTCAGAAGGCTCACATGGTACTGTTATGGTGCTTGTAACACCTTGCAAACTGTAGTACAAACAATTTTTCCCAAGCTGCCAACATGACTTAATCTAGGGTGATGTTTAGGTAGCTGGAATCACAACCATAAATTTAGGTCATCCTCGTTGAATACCTTCTTGAAAACATGAGAGTGCTAGAGCTTCTAACAGACTACATTCTTGGTTTTGTTGTTTTTTTTTTTTTCTTAGCAGAAATAAAACACTGTACTCTGGCCTGCTTGCACAACAAGAGAACTGTTTTGGCTAAAATTCTCCACCAAATAAAATAAAACTCAGTCTAAGGCAGAACTCTAGCATGGAAAACTTCAGCTTGAACAGTTTGACAAGGCTGCAAGTAACTGAAAACAGGGCTTTCTCATGGAACTGCCTGGCAACTTTAATATTTGGCAGCACTGGCAGTCACACCTATCGTATCCGCAATATTGTCAAGTGCTTCCCGATTTATTATGTGCCATTGGGATGATGACCTGTTTAGCCAAACAATTTAATAAATCACTCCTGGGCAACTGACACAGAAGACCAATACTGTGACATTTTTGAACACTTCTGAACAACAGATTTATGGTGAAACAAGGCTGGTGATTATGTGGGTAATAGAACAGAAAAAGTACATGTTGATGGATTGTGTTCAAACCACATTTCAGAGAGTGCCCTTGGGCTCAGCACTCCAACATATTTTATTTGCTTTGACCTTTGCATAGATCTTAGAAATGTTGACTAACCACCTCATGCTGACAAGGTATTTCGGGGAGACTTTTGTGCAAATGCAGAGGTATTCTTATAGTATTCAAAATGCCTTAAATGCTGCAGGCTTTCATGGAGTATCAACGTGGTGACCTTTGTTTTGTGGCTCTGATAGCTAAGGAAATCTCATTATAGATGCTGCAGTGTAACTTTGGTTTGACTCAGTGTTGTGTTTCTTTCTAAAAAAGAAAACAGCCCAAAATACAAAACAAACAAACCTGCTCAAAATGTAATTCAGCCCGTAAGGCAAAGGTATTTTATCCTATGGTTTTATGATAGTTTTCTTACTGCTGTGTGAGGTGTATTTCAGTGAATAGTACAAAGCATTTGTAACAGCTTTTGGAAAGAAGACTAGAAATACTTGCAGTTCCATAGGCATTCCCCACGTAGTTAGTGACTGCTAACCTAACATAGATGATGCACCGGAAAGCATAATTAGTCACCTTCACTGCCTTTAAAAATGTCTCAGCAGAAATGGATAGGATAGCTTGTTCTCTGTGACACCCTGGGACACAGCTGTGCAAGCCATTTAGGAGGGCTTTTGCAGTTCTAAGGGCAGTATTTGAATGAGATATTACATTGACTCTTATCTGGATCTTTTACCATATCTCTAATTTTTCGGAATGATCATCAGCCACATAAAAACATCTAACAGTTTCAGGCTCTGGTTTTATTCTGGAGTGTAATAAAGGATGTTTGATTGTGGAGCTGAGATCTGGGTTCAGTCTGTGAGCACCACCACAGTTTGCGGAGCACTTACTTTTCAGCCACTGAGAGTCCTATAGTATAGAAGTCCAGACTGAGGAGCTGGCCTGTGGGTTGTGTTGCTTGTAGCCCCAGAAAGTGCAGTTAAGATTGGGGCCTCAATTCCTAGCACTTCCATAATGGACTACATTTGATAACGCACCCTGGGACACAAGTCATGGGAGTCTCTTCATTTTCACTGATTCTTTTTGACTTTGCATGGTGCTGGGAGAGAAAATGGACACAAATGAAGGAGAACTGAAAGCATAGACTGTCTTTTCCAGCTACCAAACATTTTTTTCTTTGAACCTCAACCAGCACCTAACTAGAGTGCGTTTTCTCCAGTACCAAGCACTGCAAAGCCCCTTCTGTTCCTGCCTTCTGAAACCAGCTAGGGTGGTTCAGATATTCTGAAATAACAAATACAGCTGTAGCATCAATAGACTATTATTTTGATGATAATTTATAATTTCCCAGTAATTTTGTAATTCATTGTGCCAGCCAAGAGATGACCTGCTTCTTGTTATGATCATTTGTGTTTAAAAAAAAATTAGGGCAGTTCTAACTACAAGAGGTGTTGTCTATTATGCTGGGAATGAAGGAAGGAACCTTGTAAGGATTATTTGGGAGACAGGTTAAGAGTTAAATGATCTTTTAAGTTAGGATCCATTTTGAGTGGACTTAATGCATCTGACAAAAAAACTTGCACTCTTTAACATTTTGGAAGGATATGTAGGCATTTGTTATTATTCACATCTTTGTGTCCTATTTAGATCCCTTGTATTTCTGAGAAAGGACAGCTTGGAAATCGGTCATGCCACACAGATGTCTGGGAGCCATGTGAAACTCTGTTGTCTCATAGATTAACCTGTTATCCTGCTCTCTGAAAGACTTCTGGTTTCCTCTTGTACCCTGAGGTTAAACTCAATTTTGAAATAAATGGATGCAATTTGAATAGGTTGTAAACTGCATTCTGTTTTTTTGCTTCTCTACTGCAGTCAAGCAGGAATGACAGTCAGCTTCTAGAGAGCTGTTGCTGTGAGAGCTACAGGAATTTGCAGCTCTGCAAGGGAGTGTATTTGTCCTGCTGATATCCCCTATAGCAGGGAGGAATACATAATGGACCTCTTCAGAAATCTGAAGTGGTCTGGAGGAGGAATATTGAGATTTTTGTAGATAATTTTTGCCTTTTTGTGGGTAAAGCAAACTGTATGAATACCAGAAACCTTAATTAGGTGCCTTCGTGTCTTTAAGACCCGCTTAAATGAGAATAAATGGAATAATTTATTTTAATAGCTACCAATGAGAGGAATATATTTTGAAGATGTTTGAAAGTGTTTTTAGAAATCAGTCTACGAAATGGTTTCCCTTTAACATTTTTGTAAGCACTGACAAACAGTTGCTAAGACCAAGCTGAAACTTATCTCTCACTTTATTTCTTCTCTCTCAGAAAAGACCTGGCAGAATAGACAGATCTTAAGAACCAACAGACAGGTCAGTTGATCTTCGGCCTTTGGGTGAATTGGCTTAGAAAAAAAAAACAAAACAAACCCCAAATAAATTAAGTGGAGGTAGGGGGGAGGTCACAGCTGTGCTGCAGGAAGAAGCTGCAATGATCCCTGTTACTGGTTTAGATGGCGTGGCCCAGCCACTTTAAAGTCGTGTCTCAGGAGCTTTTGTGAATTCAGTGTCTGGCAAGCTGCTGCTGTTGATTCTTCAGCCGGAAAAGAAGGTGGGGGAACGACACACTTTTACTGTCGGGACTAGCAGTGCTTGGATATTTTGTTTTCTTGTCTCAGAAGCCAAATGGCTGCCAGTGTATACTGTGTCGCTGCTTATCTGCTCTACACCTGAGGGCAACAGGAAGACTTTTATCCTCTTCCTCCTCCTTTTTCTCATCATAGTAGTTTTAGTACCTCCAAGGAGCTACAGACTGATGGCCCTTACTGACTGCACTTCTGCACTGACTTCCCTCTTACCCTTACTGACTGCGCTTCTGTGCAGCCCTGACATACAGAGGTCTTCTCAGAAAAGTGGCCCTTTTTTCTCTCCATATTCAGTTCTTGATTTCTGTGAGCACAGAACAAAACAAAAATTGGTGTTACTTGCTGTAGTAATGCTGATCTTGAAGGAGTTAACAAACTATTTCTGCTGGATTGGCTTAAAGATAAGAGACATTGTATTGGAGAGCTGAATCAGAAACAGACATTTACATGGCACCCAGTGAGGACCCTAAACTACCATTACTGCTTATCCCAAGTTTTAAGCCCATAACTGAAAAGTACTAAACCAATTGGTTAATTCCAAATGGAACTAATCTCTCAGTATGAAACAGCATTTTAAGGGTATTGAAAAACCTTAGTTCTGAGTATGGAGGGTGTAATTGTGTAGATTCTTTTTTTTTGGATCAAGATGGAAGAGGAAGAGGGTACTTGGGTACAGTCACCTGTTACTAGCTGTTGGTTGTCCAAAGCATCACTTGAGTGAGTGCTTGTGCAAAGTCTGGGTTATATATGATTGTGGGCAGAGGCTAAGGAGTACTGTGAGGAGACTCTGTGAAACCCTGGGGACTCCATGTGGTTGATACATGTGAAGCTGTTAATCTGAAATACTTCTGTGTATAGTGCTTGGCTGATGAGTTTGTTAACACATAGACACCAAACTGGAGACAATGGGAAGCACTTGAACTTTTCCAATTATGCTCTGAGAAGCAAAAAGGTGAGTAGAACTGGAGGAACTGTTTTTGCCCTCCACTTTCAGAGAGAGGGATGTAGGTGATACACATTTCTCAGGGAGAACAGAAGACTAGAGGTGATAAGGAAGGGAATGAAAAGAATTGAGAGAGAGAAAAGGTTGACCTTGCCTGGGATGTCTAGGGCAGGCAAAGGCAACAGGAACAGATAAGCAAGTTGTTAGAACAGTGTGGCTGCTTAGCTTTGTTGTGAGACCCACCAGGACAGACAGCATCAATGAGAGGGAAGAATTCAGGAAACAAATTGTAATCTGCCCGGAGAATCCTGGGCTGCCATCAGAAGGCACTTGACACAAGCTCAAATTTAGCTCCAAATGACACCCAAAAAAAAAAAAAAAGAGAGAGAGAGGCGAATATGCAGGGAATGTATTTTCTTTCTTCTTGAAGAGCAATCTTAGTTATGGAACTGCTGAGTAGAGTCAACTTGAATAAATACTTGATATATAGCCCTGTGGGGTTTAATTATAGTGCAGCGTACCTGGATAATAGTTGGAATGTGTGTATAACCTGCTAGATGAAAGAGGTAGCACTTGTCTTGCAGGGTCAACACAGCTGGGCTTCCCTCTCCTCCTTGCTTCCCCAATATGAAGAAAATAAGTGCCATGGTCTGCCAAGACTGGGAGTCAATCAAGAGGTCTCCGCTTTTGTTTCTTCATGTAAAACATTTTTTGGGAAAAAAATGTGAGTACAAAGCAGCTAAAGTTTTATTCAAATAAGAGGTTTTTTTAAATCCTTCAAGAAAAATGGTATGTCAAAATTAAGGGAATAAAAAAGGAAAATACAACTAGTTTCTCCAAGCCAACTGTACATTTTCAAATTCTCAGTCAAATAATTCTGTACTTTTTTTTTGTGTTCAAGATGTCTCTTTATCTGACTGGGCTGGGTCTTTGAATTTCTTCAGATAAATAGTAATTTGATAAGTCATAAACTAGCAGCAGAGCATATTTGACAGTGGAGCTATTTTATGCTGGAAGCAGATTTGTTTGGAAAATGCAAGTTCATTTAACCTTACTATCAGCAGTAAGAGGTTTTTGTAAAGGAGCATTGTCAGGAATGTTTCTTCATTCCTGAGTGAAATTTCTTGTCCAAAAAATATTCTGTGAAAAAGAAAAGCTCTATTACAGTCTTCTGGCTATAATAGTGGAGCAGGTATCTGCAAGATGGGTTGTATTTCCAGTTCTGCCACTGGCTTTCTCTCTGGTCTTGGACAAATTAAATGCCTTGCTCTTCAGAACTATCCATAAAATCTGAGCAGTTTGGGTTTTTTTGTTGTTGTTTTGTTTTTCCCAGTAATTGTTTAAGGGCAATAGATCTGTGCTGTTCAGCGCTTTAAAATTGAGTGATTGACCCTAGGTGTCATATATGAAGTAGCTAGGAGACAAATTAATAGACACTTGAAGGAATTACATAGGCCCAATTCTTTGCATGCTTTCCCACTATGAAATGTGAACAAATGCTGGTTTGGAGCTAGAAATAGCAATTTGTGAGAAATTCTGGCATCTGTAAAAAGAAGCTGAAGTTGGTAACTAAACACAGACTTTAGGAAAAGATAGTAGAAGCTCTGAAATGTTTAATTTTAATCTCTTACACTGTTATATTTTCCTGGAAAAGACTTGGGCAATAAGACAGACTATTGGGGTCCAACCTAAAGATCATGTCATGTTGCTCTTGCTCTAATGACAGTTCCTGGGATCTTTTATTAAGTGATAATGTGCAGAGGCATGTCCAAGAATTCACTCATCAGGAAGCTTCTTGGCTTCAAAAGAACTGAGTGTTAGGAGAGCAGAACTGGCTCGTTAGTCCCTCAATTTTTCTTGCTTGTGGGAAAAGGAGATATGGCCATAGCTCTTCTGAAGGCATAGCTATGACTCAAGTATCAAATGAACTTGATGTTATTAGTGACCTCCACCAAAAAGCTTTGCTGAATTGCCATCTGTTAGCTCTCCATTGCAAAAATGGTGCTGTGGCTGAATGTAAGGAGGCAGGACATCCAGTATCTTGCTACAGCATGCAAAGGCAGGTAGCACTGGCATTGGGAGTGACTCAGCTTGGGTGGATTACTTTGCAGAGCTATAGAGCTTTAATGTTGAAGTGTCTTCTGCTATCAACAGCAATTAGATTGGCCTGTATAAGGGCTAGTAAGATTTAGAGGAATCACTGTGATGTCCCACTTCTAGAGTTGTTTACACCTTTCCTAATGCAACTGATGAAGTAAGTAGAAAAGCAAATGTTAATCCAGATAATTAAATGAACAAACATATCTTAGTTTGTTTCTTCTGCACTGAAATTGAAGGAGTGGAAAAATTGTAAGTTTCACAATGCTACTACTAACAAGAACTGTAAGTTTCTTTACATAAAATTCATTGTTCTATAAGCTAAATGTGATTGTCTTTCCTCCCCTCATGGCTGCAGACTTGCAGCCTAATTTTCCTATTTTTTCTAGGGGTTTCTGTTTACTAAGCTCTTCATTTTCTTTTGAACAGAGTGATGCTTCAGGCCAGAAATTAATTTTGATAGCCTATGTCTGCTTCTAAGGGAGAAACTTTTTGTGTGTGGATAGGATGGGCTAGAGTATCAGTCACCTAAAAGGCTGCCCCAGCAGGACAGAAGTTAGTCCAGTGGGTTACTGTAAAAGTCGCACAAGATTTTACTTATTTATTCCGTATGGGACAAGAGGAGAGAGCAGAGTGTTGGAGAAATATGGTCTGTCAAGTGGGGAAATAGTGAAGTTTGCTGTCACCTTGAGTCATTGTTCCTTGGTAGCATGTGAGTAGATACTAGAATGAAAAATAAGCGTATTGTTAGGTAGTGGTATAGTCTTTTGGGCAGCTACAGGTAACAGCAGTTTTCCATTCAACTCATTCATTGTGTTCATAATACCGTAAACGTCAGAGGTCCCACTCCCCACTTGCCTTTTCCTCTATCAGCCTCTGGTGTCTCCATTTAAAGCACTTAAACCCTGGATCCCCTCATCGATTATTTAGTTACCAAGAAGCAATGGACACAAAATGAAATATATGAGATTCCACCTGATGCAAGAAAACACTTTTTTGCTGTGAGGGTAATGAGAATTGGAACAAGTTGCCAAGAGAGGTTGTGAGATCATTTGTAGAGACATTCACAACCCAAAAAGGTGTGGTCCTGGGCAACCTGCTCTAGCTGAGCCCACTTGGGCAGGGTAGTTGGACTACATGATCTCAAGTGATTCCTTCTAACATCAACAGTTCGGTGATTCTCTCTCTGACTCAACTGAATCCTTCCTGAGATGAGAACTGCATTCAAGATGTTGGCATGCAGAGATGTTGCTAGCTGCAGTTTTCTCATCTGCCATTTTTTTTGTGCTAACTTAGATATGAGCTCCTTTTGAAGTTCTGTGTTGTCAGGGTAGCATTTGACTGCTTAGAAGTGTTTGGTAGCATTCACAAACTCAGAGGTCTAACTGTTCATTCTTCCCTCCAGGTTACTGATGAAGATATTGAGTAAAACCAGATTCAGCTCTGATTCCTGAAAGACCCCACTGCTTACTCTTCTTCATCCTGAAAAGAGAGGCTTAGCCTTTCCTTCTTATTTCAACCATTTGGCATCTTAATTTGGTGTGGAAGCTTTCTCAAGGCTTTTTGAAAATCTAAATACATTAGATCTGCAGGATCCCAATTATCTGTGTGCTTACTGACACCTCTGTTAGAAGTCCAGCCAGTTGATGAAGCAGGATTGCCTTTTGCAAAAGCCATGGTCACTCCTTTCCACAAACTCTGTTTCCCTGTGTGCTTGCTGGACTTACTGCTTGTTATAGACTGTGTATGTCATACTGCTGCTGAAAAATCTCTCTCCAGTTGTTCCCATGATGCATTTTGGAGCCCTTTGTATAAATGGAAGTCCATTGGCAGTCCTCTGGCATAGCACCTCTTGGTGTTCATCAGCTACCAACCTTGGCCAGCAGTCCTGCAGTTCCATGTTTGATTTTTCTCAGAGCTCTCAGGTGAATGCCATCCACTTTTGGTGATGTACTAACCTCCAATTTGTCTTCTTGGTCTAATACTTCCTGTGTGCTTGCTTTAAACTGATCTAGCTCCTCCAAGCTATCTGGTGTGATGAATGCTTAAGGTGTGGGCTCTCTCCAATACCTTTTATAGTAACAGCTCACCAAAAGAGTGCATTAAGCTTTTTGGCTGTGGCCTTATTATTCCTGAATACCCATCTTATAACATAGGCATCAAGTAGTCCTACCAGCTCCCTTGCTGGACTCCTACTTCTGGTGTAGTAAAGAGACTTTTACTGATTAGCATTGAGTATTTACAAAGCACTCTTCACATTCTTTTTCAGCCACTTTATTTTCTATGATATTTCATGGCCTTTTCTGTTGGACAGCTTGGACAAACTTTTTTTTTATTTGCATTGTAACCTTAATTTGAAATTATGCCCCACAAAAGTTTATTGTTAGTCATGGACAATAAGGTTTGCTGCAATCCTGGACCACTCAGAAACAGGCAAGACCCTTTTTGGCATCTCCCCAACACATACTTTGTGTTATTATTGCCTTTGATTTGGGCAGCTAAAGTGCCAGTACTCAGTGTGCCACTTGGGTGCAGCATGTCTGTGCTGGCTCTGGAATGCACAGCTGTTACTGTTGTGGTTGGTTACAAAATGAGCTTGTTATAATGAAATGGCTCAGTGCAGTTATGTTCACAGCATACAATAAAAGAGGAATCCCCAGGAGCTGGGAAACAGAGAAAATCTGAAAGCAGAGGATTGAAAAATATTTCAGATAAATTTTGTGTAAGGCTTGGACATCTAGTTGATGTATCTCATCTGTCTTTCACTCTCTCTAGTTTCATGGGCCCAAGTGGGCTAAAAACACCACCTGGTAAAACTGAAGTCTTCTGCACTTCAACAGGTCAACAGTGAGGGCTCCATAAGAAAACTTAATGTTTCTTCATATATGTTGACCCTAAGTGTGTAAATCCTGATGTGTTGAGGAAACCTTCTGGATGTTATCTGCAGTGACAAACCATGACTTCCCCAGAGTTGCAAATGAGAGAGTATGAAGTGAAGATGAAAACCCTGATATTCTATGGGAAGAAGAAATCTAAATGAGTTGGATCAAGATCTGTGTGAGAAGAGAGTGAAGTTATGTTTTAAGCAGAATAGCTGTTGACCAAATGGAGGCATTACACTAGTCTTCAATATTTTTCTTTTAGTTTCCAGGTGAGCTTTCTTCTGTGCTACATTACCTAAAAGTGTACATGTCCTGCTGGTCACACTATTCCTGATATAGGCCAGGATGCCATTGGTGTTCTTGGCCCCCTGGGCACACTGCTGGCTCATGTTCAACTGGCTGTTGATCAGTATTCCCATGTCCCTTTCTGCTGGGCAGCTTTCCAGCCACACTTTCCCAAGCTTGTAGCGCTGCATGGGGTTGTTGTGGCCCGGGTGCAGGACCTAGCACTTGGCCTTGTTGAAGCCTATATGATTGGCCTCAGCCCATCAATCCATCCTGTCCAGGTCCCTCTGTAGAGCTTCCCTACCCTCAAGCAGATCAACAGCTTTGTGTCATCTGCAAACTTACTGAGGGTGCACTCAATCCTCTCATCCAGATAATAGATAAAGATATTAAACAGAAGTGACCCCAATACTGGTCCCTGCGGAACACCACTTGTGACTGGCCACCAACTGGATTTAACTCCATTCACCACCACTCTCTGGCCTTGGCCATCCAGCCAGTGTTTTACCCAGCAGCGCATATGCCTGTCCAAACTATGAGCAGCCAGTTTTTTTCTTAAGAATGCTGTAGGAAACAGTGTTGAAGGCTTTACCCAGTTCTAGGCAGACAACATCCACAGACTTTCCCTCATCCACTGGGCAGCAAAGCTGGTGAAGGGCTTAGAGAGCAAGTCTCATGAGAAGTAGCTGAAGGAACTGGGGCTGTTTCGTCTGAGGAAAAGGAGACTGAGGAGTGACCTTATAACTCTTTGCAACTACCTGAAAGGAGGTTGTAGAGAGGTGAGTGTTGGTCTCTTCTCACAAGTAGCAAGTGATAGGACAAGAGAAAATGGCCTCAAGTTGTGCCAGGGGAGGTTTAGGTTGGACATTAGGAAAAATTCTTTTGCTGAAAGGGTTGTCAAGCTCTGGAAGAGGCTGCCCAGTGAAGTGCTTAATTCATCATCTATGGATGTGTTTAAAAGATGTGTAGAAGTAGTGCTTAGTGTCATGGTTTAGCAGTGGACTTGGTAGAGTAGCGTTATGGTTGGACTTGATGATCTTAAAGATCTTTTCCAACTTCAGTGACTTTGTGATGCTATGTCTACCGCTCGGTGTTCTCTTATGTACATGCACTATTTTAAACAGAACTGTTGAAAGTAAAAAGTACACATTGACTCTGGAGGCAGAATAGATCAATATTTCTGGAGAAAGCAGTTCAGCTGACACAACTGAAGTAAGCTGACTTCTCCCCCACAAGAAATGCTAGAACCTCACCTTGCTAGGAGGAGTAAACACTGCTGGATGTTTATCTTGAATGCTTAGCATCTCAAGATGTTCTTGAGGAAATTAAGTATCAAACTAATGTAATTTTGGATTTGTCTCTGGTTCTGACTCTTTAGTGGTGACTAGTGAAGTTGCCCCAATTTTGTGGGCCGCTATTGCTATTTGGTGACACTTTGTAATCCTCCTCAGTTTCAGTGAACAGTTTTTAAAGAAAACCTTGACTGCGTATGTTGTAGCCTATCCAGATATTCTCCAACATTTGAAGTGTGTGTGCCAAGTGTAACTTAGTAACAGCAACTTCATATGTGGGTTAAGTACTACCCATCTGGGTCCATCTGAGGTAAACTCCTTCCCATGTTATCTTCTTGAGGAGCTGAGGAATGGATGGATTCTTTTGGCATCTTTGCCAGGAAAAGCTGACACTTGCAGCCCTTCTTCCAGGTTTATGTAGCCTGTGAGTGTTGTGAAGTGGGGTGGAGAATCTTAAAAACTGCTTTAGACTCTGAAATCCAGCATGAGTAAGGAGGATAGAGGTTTGTTGGTTGGTTGTGGTATTTTTTTTTTAATCTGCCAGGTATGCATGCACTGCAGAATAATGCCTGCATTTTTCTTGGACATGAGATTGGGGCAACAGCTTACATCTGTTGGTGCCCTGGGATATGCAGACAGTAACTAATGCCAGGAAGCCTGGAATGTGACAAAATACTGGCAAACTGTGTTTTATCCCATTTGTTTTCTTGACACTGTGGTAGGAGTGTCGATTAGCGGAATGACTGTATTCTAGCCAAATGAAAGAAAAATTATGGTAAGCCAATATCTGCAACCCTCTCTGCTCCTTTGAATGTGTCTGCCCTGCAGTAAGGTGCTATGTCTGTTTAGCATGTAACATTGTAAATACTTATGGCTTCTCCTTACGGCATCTGCTTCTTCCAAAACAGTGAATGGAAAAAATACTCTAGGCTGTTGGTACATAACTCTCACACATTGTGCAGCTCCTGGTTGTTTCTGAAAAGCTCAGAAATAGTGACAAAGTTGCTCTAAGCTTAAGGCTGTGATTTGTTTCACAAAAAAAGCGGAACCCTGCATTGCAAATACATAACTCCTCAAAAGGAGTCTTTTCCTGCAAATCCTCTGCTTCACTACCATACCAAGGTACTGTGTGGACTGGTGAGAGGGGAGGGGACAGATCTTTAATCTTGAGGGTGTCTGTCTGCCCACACTCCAGCAATACACTCAATGACTTAAGGACCGATAATAGTCTGGACAACAGAGGTGATGGTCTCCAGAACTTGCTCTCTAGACACTGGTGTGTGTGTATGAAAAAGTGGCAAGAACTTGATTTTCTTTTTTTACCAAACTTTTGGAACTAGCTGTTTTAGAAACAAAAGCATGTGGAAATACTATTTACAATTCAATTGAAACTACAGAAAGAACCAGGTTGAGATATGTGTTGGGGCAGATAAACCAGCGGGTACTGGACTTAAAAATTCTTATTCTGAAACAATGATATAAAATTATCACCCAAATCCCATTAGTTATCCTGTACTTATGGTAGCTGGGGAATATATGTAATAAAAAATGAATTTTTAAATTCTTTTTTTCCCTCATGATGCCTCTTCTGTATTTGTTAGTCAAACGCTACTTTTAATACTTTGTCTGACAGATATATTCCCTCTATCCCAAGATTCCCCTATCTTCACTTTGCTCTCTGGAGTGAACCAAAACCTCTTGTATTTGTTGAATGGTGTATTGGTATTGACAGCCTCTAGAAAGCTTTGAAAAATGGGTGTCTTACCCAGAAAAATGTTTGCTATTTGGTATACTCAGTATCACAGTCAAAACTCTTGAAATAGGTGTTGTCAGCCAAAGCCAGAGTAACTGATTAACTGTTAAACTTCAAAAAAACACAAATCCCAAACCTACCCACCCTTGTGTGTTCTAGTTCAAAAACGTTAACACACTTTTGCTTTTTACTTGTTAGGGAGTGGTTACTGATTGGTCATTGGCATAAGACAGTGCAGGAAAACATCTTTTTTTTTTTTCAGTAAACAGGGAAAATTATTGGTTGGTTTTTTTCCCTGACAGAGAGGGAAAGGAGGATTCTGCAATGCTTACCTTGAAGGTTATATGAAAGTATGCAAGAGTGAGGCAGGTGCCACAAGTAGCTGTAAGGATTCTGTAGATTTGTAGTTCACCTACATCAGTGATGAAGGAACAGAACTACTCGGGCATTCTAGGAAAAGGAGACACGTGTTTGATAGACTTTATATAAACTCTCTGCTTAATCACTTTCTGTCACTTTTGGCCATAAAAATGACAAGTAGTTGTAGCCTTTCTGGAGATAGTTCAGCTGACCCACTCTTTTAGTGGTTTTAAAAGACAAAGAGACACCTGACGGCATCCTCTAGAAAGGTAAATATTTGCCCTTTTTCTGTCTAAATATTCCTGTTCTGTGACAGGCGAAACCAACTGCCCTCTCTCCCATCCTCAAGGACTGCTGGAGATGAAGATAAGCCTACTACCTTCTGTAGAGTTTTGAGCTGTGGGGGTTTTTCCCTCCCCCACACTCTGCCCCTCTTCCCTAGCAGGGGAATGCACAAAAGTAATCCTCACTACTGCAAATCTTGCAGCAAGTATAAAGGAAATGGGTGGAGCACAGGTATGATATGTGTATCTGTTACCTGTGACAAGTCAGAGTTAGACTCATTATGGACAGCTGTCAGCTTGTCTTTCTGCCTCTGTAGCACATAAAATTTTCCTTCCAACTAGGAAAGGTTCATAGCCATGCCCAGATCCCTTAGCACTGCTAGTTTCCTTAGCCTTAAAATACAGAAACTTCCATAAATTTAAGAAAAAAAATAGTGAAATAGAAGAAGAAAACCCTAACCAATAGTTACATACCTGCAAAATAATATGGATGTCACTCACCAAAGAATGACCTTGCAATAGTTAGGGTCAGTCTGTTGTTCCTGGGCTGTTTGTCTTCTGCCAGGACTATGCACATGGATTGTTCCTGGCCGCCGAAGTTTTCAAAGGTACAAATTTTATTGATATTATAACTTTTAATTCAAACACTGCTCTTCTGGAGAAAGTCTGACCAACTGCACAGGTATAGACTTACTGTACAGTGCTTGTACTGTGGCTTTTGTTGTGGGAATGGAGCTATATCATCTGACAAACTGGAAACTTTGGACACTGACCCTTGGAGCAGTTTACTATTTTCACAGCAGGAGAAGCAGTAAGTTCTGGAAAATGTGTTTGCAGAAGATGAAAGTCCGCAGTGTTTTTATTTCGGAGTTGCAGGATGTGGTATCTGTAGCATAGTAGAGGGATACGGACAAATAAAACCAGCAGTAGAAGCATGAAAGTTTAAGGTATGTCTTGTTGCTTTTCCTGGTGATAGTAAAGGAAATAAAATCACTAACTTGTTTACAGCTTGCAAGTAACACGTGTAGCTGGTAATATATACATCTTTGAGCATCCTCTCTGTGTTGCTTGAGAATCTGAATGGCTTTAGGAGGAAATGGGCATTCAGAATTTTCACAACATACTTTGGGATATGATAATTTAAAACCAGATAAAAATCAATGACTTGTGTAGGAAGGCAAATAGAGCGCAGAAAGATGTTTAGAAAAAGTCAGCAGGAAAAAAGCAGTGCTAGTCATCTTTTTAAAATTTATCTGTACGTGTTTTCTTTCTTGGTTTTTGCAGGGTCCTTTTTACTGTAATAAAACTTCTCCATGTGAATGGAAAAATATGGAATTAATGGCTATTTCAACATAAAATTAAGGTTCTTGTTCTCAAAAAAGAGACTAAATTGTCTGGCATCTGTCATCTGAGGAGGGAAAGCAAAGTATTACATTACTGGAAGGGACTAATCTTGGTTAGTTATAATCCTTTACAAATCTTGGTATTGATTTATCCTTTCTTGATAGAGATTTAATGGTAGTGCTCCTTCTTACGTCATAACTGGTGGATATTTAATTGACTGAATTCTCTAGATAGTTTACAGGCATGGACATACATTAATTATGCTTTTTTACTTAAAGATATTTTAATTGCATGTTGTCAAAATATGAGTTAGATCAAAGCCCATAGGAAAAGCATGGTCAGATAGGAAACTTTTGCCTAATACCAGAAAAAAAAAAAAGAGAAAAGGAATTTATGGGAAAAGATTAAATTTGCTCAAGCCAGAGCAGTCACTTCATGTACAAGTTTTGCTTCCCTAGTAGCTGGACAAATCTGGTTTTGCCAGAATCATATTTTAATGTTTTATCTTGAAGTGACTAGTGAAACTGAAAAATATCAGGGAAATTCAGTTTAGATAGCTGTTCGGAGTTTGAAAAAGTTGTTCAGTCTAAGTCAGTCTAGAAAGTGAAGAACTGTTCCTGACAGATTCAGCTGTAGTGTGAGTCTCATTCATATTACTCATTCAAGTGTTTTCCATGTTTCATTCAGGACAGGTTCTTCTATAACTAATGTTACTGAGAGGCATGGCTTCTGTGTCTTGTGGGAGAGACACCTCAGTCCAAGAGAGAAGCCCAGCATGTCAATATAGTGGGTCCAGCTATGAGGTGCACAGTCCTAAACTAGGCTGGGGGTCTCCTCTACTACTCTTCAGGTGCTCCTGAGGGTCTCTTCTGGGCCTCTCCCACAGTGACTAGGTTCCCATGGCACCTAGCCATTTGCTGTTAACATCTTTGGTGCTCATCCTCTGCCACTCTGGAAAGCTCTCCATGGTGATGTCAACAAGGGACAGGCTACTGCCCTATTCTGGTAACTACAACTGTCCTGTCCTCGCTGCCACAAGTTCAATCTTCTTTCACATTGGATTGAAACTGGCCCATGGGTTTGTGGCTTATTGGATTGGAAGGACGTGGGTGAGGCAGGAATGACAACAGTCTGGTTTGTGCATGGTCACAAGAAAAGCAAGAGTTCTGCTAAATGGCATTCTGACCATATGTTATGTATTTTCAAATGTAAATATGATTGGACAACAGGATCCTTTTTGGAAAGCATGAAAACTGAGCAAATTGAACTGCTCTTCAGGTGCTATATTTTCTCATATTCAGTAAATAGCAGTGATGATCATATCTGCTCTTTATGGACAAAGCAGCGTTCTAAGCAAGAGGGAAAATTCTTAACAGACCTGCAGGTTGTCATAATTTTTTGATGGTAGCTTATACAAAAGGTTATAACTGTATGCTAGGGAGCAATCCCAACCAGTGTTGGCCCACTGAAATTTACCTTCAGGTTCCTATTGGCGATTCATTTGTTATAACAATATTGTCCTCCCGCTTCAAATAGGAATACAGGAGGAATAGTAGAAAACAGGACTTGTCCAGGTTTTCTCGTTGGCAAACCATGGCATCATGTCAATTCCTGGCCCAAAAGCTCTATCTGATCCACTCTCACAGTGGCAGCTAATTAGCTGGAGGCTAGCAATGACTAAAAATGGATAGCTGGGGTGGACAGGTTTCTCAGAGTACAAATCCACCCTGCTGTGCTGGCTAAGCTTCAAAATGTCTGTGCCCAAAGCAGGAGTGCCCTGGCTGCTGCAGGGAAATTTTACTGAAGATGGCAGCACTTTCTTGTATTTTCCTGTTGGCACTGTTATTTAAAAGTATAAAACCTAAGAGGTATTCCCTACATAGGGACAAAACTGTAATTCTCTTTAAAGTGGTAGAGCACATGAGTAGGCACCTCAGTGACTTGGAGGAAGAGACATTGCCCAAGGTCTTATTTAAAGTACTGTTCTGGAATACTTGCACCAGAAATAGTCTAGTGGCTCCTCTAGTTTTGCTTTGTCTTGAAATCCCACAACTTGAGCTCCCACAGAAAAGGAAATCTTGATTCTTTCTCTTCTCCATGGCTTTTTCTAAATCCATATTGAATGTAGGTGGGGTTGACACCTTGCTTTGAAATTTGCAAATGGAATTTGTGACAGGAAGTCTTTTGAAAGAGAGAATTTTCAGTAGCATGAATCACTTTTTTATTTTTAATTATCTGAAGCCAGTTTATCACAATCCTAAATTACTTTTCTGTTTTATCAGTTTAATAATTCTATCTTTCTGAAAGTGGTATTCAACACATCTAGTGTGCTTCTCAGTCTATGGCTGATTCTCATGGTCTTCCTTTGAGACGGTCAGATAATTGCTTTTATTTTACAGATAAGGGAAGGGAAAACTGAACATCAAATATTTGCTCAAAGCCTTTCAGGGTAGAGAACCCTTTTTTTTTTTTTTTTTGGCTGGGTTGTTTTCTTGTGTGTTTTTTGTTGTTGTTCTTTTTTTTTTAGGTCTCTGCTTGACAAGCAATCCATATAAGATGGTGCTGTTTTTATCTGTTGGTTTAATCTAGACAGCACAACTGCTTTGAGACATAACAAAATATCTTAGAATATGAAAAATTATAAAATACGAGAAAAACAACCATTCAACGTCTGAGTGATCTCTCTGTTGTATGCTCAATATAAGGTACCCTTGACAAATCCTCTGTATCTTTAGCATGTGGAGTAAAGATTGAACTCCATCTGGGGTCCTATCACCTCTAGCAGCCTATATTTGATTGCCACTAGCTTCATGAGCCAGTGCTGCAGCAGGCAGCTGGAATACACTCCATCTTTCCAATTACAAAAGGAATAGAATGTTAATCAGTGTATACCTGGGTAAGTTCTGCAAGCAATTGAAATTCAAATAAATTTTGGAGCTCTAGTTTTTTATTTTCTACAGTTACAAGCCTTCGTGATTGTTGTATGTTTTAATGGAAGGTGTAGTCAGATTTTGGGCTTTGTCTTAATGAGGGATGAGCAGGTCTAGAATCAGTGATTTCATCTTTTGTTTAGCTCCATCTGTATTTCTCAGTCTTCTCACTGGGTAAGTCCAAGCCAGATGAGTTTGCTTGCACAAAGCTCTTTTGGCTTCTGTAACACTGAGATTTGGGCTAGCCAGTGTTCGAGTTTTTCCAGCTACCTCTCAATTTTCCTGCCAACACTTTTTGTTCAGGCAGGTGCTGTGGACTGTAGATATTTTATTGACATATAAGAATCCTGGCCAGAGCAGCTGCATGTTTGCATGGTGGTGGTGTAGACCTACCATCTTTTGCTCTGTTGCACAAACATACCGATTTCTGTCCAGGAAATCTGAATGTAGTCTCACAGTCTAAATGTAGATGATCTATCTAATACTTTTGCTATTTTTGCTTATTCAAAACTTTATGCTGGCCAGGATTTTATTAAGTTTGCAATTTAATCCTGTTACTTACATCATGGATATAACCAACTGCATATGGGAAACAGAGGATTCCCTTGATCTTTGATGCATCCATGATGAACTATGTCATTGAGCAAAGAAAGTTATCTGCTCCTGAGTACTAAGAGATTGTCTTTGAAACTGTCTTCACATCCACACTTCTCTTTCTGACAGTTCTAAGGCATAAGATATTTGTCCCTTGTAACTGAAAAACTAAAATAAAAAATGCTCAAGGGAGTTCTCATTCATCGACAGAAGTGGGTTCCACTGTGTTAATTGCATGACATATCTTTCAGATGAACATATAGAAGACTTCTATATTAGTTGGATATTGCATGGTTATATCACTAAGTGGATGTGAGAGGACTATGCACACATGGTCTCTTACCCTGACAGATTTTTCAAATGTTTGAGGTGTTTTTTGAGAAGCAAAGCAACTGCCACCATTTCGTCTTTGCTGGAATTAAGGTGTGTTTGCTTGCTTTTCTTTTGGAACAGGAACAGTCTTCTCAACTGCAACATTTTGGTTTTTTTTTTTCCTCTCAAGATATGAACAGTCAGCTGTCATTGACTTCACAATAGTTCTAGGGTGAGGGACAGTGTATCTTCCTTGTGAGTCTGAACACTTCTCTGTGATCCCAGTAACAAAAGATTGTAATTTCCTGCGTCTGAAAGAGAAAACTTGTAGAGGATCATGAAGTTCTCCTTCAGAGTTATATGGATAAGCACTTCTGTAGTTTCAGTTTATGGAGATAGGTGTATGTCAAGCCTGAGTATACGCACACACCAGTTGTCTGTCTAAATAGGTTTGTGCATGCTGTGTGAATGCTGTGACATTGTCCATGTGTACAAGCAAAGGCCCTAGTGGCCAGATATATGTCCAAAAATAGTAGGAAGCCAATTGCCCTTCTAAACCTAGTGCTGACTTTCTGTAA
Organism: Eurystomus gularis; assembly: GCA_013400335.1. Classification (NCBI taxonomy): domain Eukaryota; kingdom Metazoa; phylum Chordata; class Aves; order Coraciiformes; family Coraciidae; genus Eurystomus; species Eurystomus gularis. The sequence goes on from VZZY01012821.1 coordinate 338,070, forward strand.
TTAAGAGCTATTGGAAAGCGTTTTGCAGTGTGGTGTGAGATGCAATTGATAAAGGTTTTGTTGCTCATTTTACGTGTTTCCCGTGTTAAAGCTTTACAAGGTAAAGCAAAAACTAAGCATCCTGAAAAGCTGAAACCAGCAAAATAAACTACTCCCTTTCCTATACCTCAAGAGTTGTTTTTTGTTTGTTTTTTACTATATCAGTATTATTGGTCAGTTTTCTATTATGGATATTACAGAAACAGCATAAGGACATATTTTCTGCTGTTATGTGTTCTGCAACCTCACTGACATCAGTGCAAATGTATATATATCTATCTGAGAATGAATCAGACATAGATAAGAAGTGAAATTCTCCTAATACATTATTTATTCAGATAATTCACTCTGCATGGAAGAACCACATATTCAATTTATCTTTGACAGCCCTTGAAAAGCCTGCCAAATATCTCTGTATAACTCACAACTATGTAATATATTTTCATGGTATTTATTGAAAAAAATGAGAAGGTGTTTCATCTTGTAGATAGGGCATATGGATTAACTCCTGGGAGCAATGAATATTCCAGTGGAAAAGATGTGACAAATGGTTTTCATCTATTTCCACACAGACAGTCTTAATTGTTTAGAGGTGCCTTTCTTTGAGGATTGAAACAGGGTTGTGAGCCACAGTAATTTCCAGAACAAATAATGGAAAACACCATCACTGGTCACAGATGGGTCAACTGGTAGGAAGTATTCAAGAGCAGATGGCTGCAAGTGCAGCAGGAACTTGGGTCAGAGAAATGTGGTTCCCCAAAAGTGAAACTTGGCCAAGGAAACAATATAAAATGACTAGTTCTGTAAAATACATGGAGGCTTTTTGCTTGAGTAAGCCAAATATCATTCATAACTCTTACTCAAAGTTGTCTCCCTGAGCATCCAAGACTGAGGGAGGTTCAGGAGCGACACAGAAGACACCATCACCTCCATGTGATCACCAGCTCAGCTGTTGGGTCACCTTGTTCTCTGTGAGGCCTCAGAGCCAGATCATGACTAGCTTGTGACATTTGGCAAAATTTCAGAAGCAACTGTGCTGCATTTTGAAAGGTGTAGATGTTCCTGTTGTTAGTGACCCCATTGCCTTTATGTCCCAAAGGGACACTGGCTCTGCTTTTGGATCAAAGGGTTTGTACACTACAGTGCGGTCTCACCCCAGTGAATTATGTTCTGCTCAATGGGATCTTCTAGCACTCAATATCTTTGTCCATGCACTTGCTCCTTCCTTGTAATTTGTTTCTTAGCATTCTTTCTCCTCCTTGCAAAGTTGCTCTGTTGTCTCTTTTTTGCCTCCTGCTGCTTCTCACACTTCTCAGCAGTCATTTTACACTGTAGGTATATTCCTAGCATCTGTCCCGTGCTTCCAGATGTTTTTTGATTTCCCTCATGTACCAGGATTTCTTGCCCCCTTTACTTTTCTAGCCATTCCCACCTGTACTACAAAATCATATCAAGAAAGAAGAGAAACACTTGCTCTGTAGTATGAAATCTTTGTCCTAGCATTATTTACATTCTACCCAAACTTTGCTGGGTTTTGTATTTATTTTTATTTACTATGTTTTTAATAAGAAAGGGAAAGAGGTGTTTTCAGAGGAAGTGCAAGATGATGAATAACATGCACTAGCTATTGCTGAACTGCACAGGCAAAATCTTGGGGTCACATACCCTATTCATAACTCTTTCTCTTCCTCATGCTTCTCCCCTGCCCCCAAATACATCATTGAGTTCAAATCTACAACATATATCTGGCTAAAATAACACTGGGGAGCTCCCCTAACTCCCGTCCCCTTTCCTCCTAGTTACACTACGCAAGTTGGATTCAGTTTGAGGGAGAGAAAAATTAATCCTGCTGCTCTCCTTGTACTGGCTTACATATGACCAGGTTGAGTCCATTACTGATAATTTGTAGCATGCTGATGACACTACCTGTGTGTATGTTGTCTGCTGTGGATTTGCTTAACTGGCTGTCACTAGGCATTTATGACTCAGTGGCATAAGGTGACCAGTAAATTCAAGCAAAAAAATTGGTATGGAACTTTGTTCCCAAAAGGTACAGTTTTAAGTCAGCAAAACCACTTGTGGATTTTGGTGAAACTTGGAAACAGTCTCATCTGCAGTGAAATTGACAAAAATAGTGAGGAAATGAAAACACTGTTTTATTTTTCTAAATGGTATTTTTTATAGAAAGCTGTAGAAAACATAATTTTAAGAAAAGGAAAAGCATTCCCAAAGGAAATAAAATATAATGTACCAACCCAAACCAAAATATTTTGGGTTTTATGTCAGCTGAAAGTGAAAAACATTTGTTTTAGGTCATCCTGAAACTGATTCCCCTGCTGCACACCCTCTCATTTCAACTACTGAACCAAGAAGTCAATTTGCTCTGTAGCTCTAGTTCTGAGTGCCCTGAAATACACTTGCTGTGATTAATTCAAGGATTAAACCTTTTAAAACACCATTTTGAAAAATTATTGCATGTGGTTTTAATAAGTGTTCTTTCTGAAAGAACTTTAGATAATTATAATATTCTGGCTGGCTAAAATCTATTGACACAAAAATAAAAGTAAGCTGCTTTTGATTTTTGAATGAAACCAAGCTCAGTTGTTATATACCGAGATACTGCTGTAAGCTTGAATGGCTCTACACATTTATGATTTGCTGCATGCCCTTGAGACTATTGAATTATGTTTTGGAGGTTCAGTGCATCAGTTCTGCAGCTGGCTTAGAGTGCTAAAATGGCAGTGCTGTGTCAGCCTCTGAGACGCTACAGACTCAGTGATATGTCTGCTAGAGCACAGGTTGTCCAACACAGTAAAATTACTGACTATAAAGTTTGGGAGTCAAGAGCTCCAAGTGTTGTTTGTATCGCTAATGTTAATTACAGGAACATCTTCCTGGGTAAGGAATAAACCAATGCAGCTTCATAGTCTCTAAGCACATGTTTTTGTGAAAAAAAGCACCTTGTCTTATTTCTGCTGCTGTAATTGATTCTGAAGAGATCATGACTCCTAACAAGATGGTAAAAATAAAATCCCTAGGAGTTAACTTGTTAGGCTTTGTTTAATAATGGGGTGGGGGAGAGACAGACACATATTTTGCTTTTTTCAAACCATTTGCCTTTCCTTTTTTATTCTCTGTGTGTTATGAATCAAGCTGACAAAACTCTGTGTGTACCACTGAAATCTAGAGTGACAGAATGAGGACATAAGGATGTTACTTTCTTAGGAGTATGCGACTGAAGTCATACAAGTTGCCAAATTAAGTGGCTTGTGTAGACCTGATCTGAATCTTACTGATTTAGTACCTTGTAGTTACACACTCGGGAGCTAGCGACTTCTCACCATATTCTCTATTCTTCTTCTCTATTCTCACCATAGCTTCATCTTTAAATACTGGTGCTTAGGTTGTAGCCCTTCGTGCTTAAGCCTGTTGTTAAATAAAGACTGTTAGAAGAGTTGCTCTGAAAGCTGTAATGAGCAAATGAATCTACTATTCCCAAATCTTACGGCTTTCATGAGCCCCAGCAAGGATCTTTTGTTTCAAAGGATTTGTTTTTCTGACCTAGGGGTTTCATTCGGGACTTGCTTGACCCTGAAAGCTCTTAAGTGGGTTGAGATGAGTAGTGGTAACATTTATAATCTCTGCAGGAACTGTCACTTTTGCTGACCTGGTGTTTCCAGCTGGCACCGGGCATCTTGCTGTGAAATGCAGGCACCTCCTCTGCCTGATTCAGGCCTGTATCGTCAGTGACTCTGTACATATTTTTGTATCTACTTGGAGCCACTTGAACCTATGATTTTACAAGGTGCTGGGTCAGAATGGAGTGAAAACTGCCATATGAAGAATCTTTGCCAGGAGAAGCAATTTCATGGGATTGGTTTATTAATTTCTTTTTTTTCCATTTTTGGTGGCAAAGGTCACAGCACAAATCAAAAATTCTGCCCACTGGAAAATAGCGAGCTCCAAATCACTACCTGTAGTACCCAGATCAATGGTAAATTTCTTATGCTGGATAGCATTAATATTGATTATAAGAATGAAATATTAATAATTTAAAGCTAGAGTTAAAGCTAATAATAAAACGATAAAGACTTAACTTTGCATCTAGCAAAGGGAAGGCAGGAAAGATAAGGAAGGGAACAATGTAAACAAGAAGGAAGGCCTAAGGAAGGAAATGGCAGAGGGCAGGCCTGGGTAGTAAGCTGTTGAAGCTTAGAATCATAGAATCATTTAGGTTGGAAAAGACCTCTAGGATCATCAAGTCCAACCTTCATCCCAACATCTCCCTGACCCCTAGAACATGTCCTGAAGCACCATATCTACTCTTTTTTTTTTTTTTTTTAACATCTCCAGGGATGGTGACTCCACCACTTCCTTGAGCAGCCTGTTCCAGTGCCCAACAATTTCTTCTTCATATCCAATCTAAACCTCCCCTGCTGCAACTTGAGGCCATTACCTCTTGTCCTGTCCTTAGTTACTTGGGAGAAGAGACCAACACCAGCCTCACTACAAGCTTCAACTGTTCCAAGACATGGTCCCACATTTATTCATGCTCATATTTTCAGGTTTGTTGTGGACCATCACCTTTCCCTGAGGAGCGACATCAGAGTGGCTTTGTGATTATAACTGCCTTTGTAAATAAGGCCCCAGATCATGGGGTAGGTGCTGATTGTGAGTTTCTTGATGGACAAATGATCGCTGAAGACCAAATCAACCTTATTCTAGTGCCAGCTGCTTTTCCTATATGTCTACCTGAGGATATTCCTACCGCATGGTCAGCAGTTTCTTTTGTCTTTGCTGTGGCAACTGTATGTGTTTATGGACATTCTGCCATATATAATGCCTTCTAGGTAGAGATAATTCTTGAATTTACCATAGCTATCTAACAGAAGTGTCTTGTGTGGTGCCTTGCACAAGTTACCTATTGTGAAGCTTGTAAAGCACTCTCCATTACACTATCCTGCATCTTATCCTGCAGCAAATCCTTTGTTGATTTAGAAGGAATGTATGGTAGAAGAACTAGTGGAACATTTCTGCCATATCCTGTAGCTCAGTGCATAAAGTATTGACATTGGCACATTCTGCTGATTTTTTTTTTTTTTTTTTTCTCTCCTTCTGCAATTAGGATTTCTACTTCTGTAATTGACGGCTTTTATGCTTGGCATTTTGTACACTGATAGTGGACTACAGATATAATTAAACCCCTTCCAAGTAGTCTATATATTATTCTTCTGAGCTCTGCTGAATATTTAGCTAATTGTGTGCAGTTTACATAAAACTTTAGAGATTAAATGGATTTACTCTTCCTTGTTGGATATGGTAACGTTTTTGTACAATACAAATTTTATGTTCTGGACTGATTCCAGTGTGAAGAGTAGGAAGGATGAAATGATGCTAGCAAGCTCCAGAGGCTTCATTGTCCTTCTGAGATCCCATGATGCATGGCACAGTGATCTCTTCTTCCTGTAGTACAGAGCAATACAGTGAAATGGAGAATGACAGCTAAAGTGTTTCCCATATGTCTGATTCTGGAGTCTGGTAAAGGAAGTTGGTGTAAATACCACAGAAAGATGTTGAGAAACCCATATAAAGTGCCTTTATGAACCTGGGACTGCCATATTATAAGGCTGTCTGCATATTCATGTGAGGGGGAGGCCCTTTAGCTCCCTATGGTAATTATGAAAATGGATGTGACTGCTGCATGCTACTCTTTGAACTGAGGAAATCCTGCTTGGACTAATTATAGCAGCTTCAGGGCATCTTTGAACTAAGAACACTTCTACTGCACTTGCTGTGCTTTATTGTCTCAATGTATAAAGTCAAACTGGGAAAGAACTTCTAGAGCATGAGGAGCAGTAGTGGTCCATGGAGAATCTTGGGTATTCAGCAGCTTTGATCTTTTAAGTAATGACGTGGGATTGGGGTGTGGAAATACCTTCTGCTGTTGGATGAAGCCCCAATCCAAACAAGCTTGAGAACTGCTGGTCTAGAAACATGTGCCATTAAAAAAAAGAAAAGTCATTTTATAAGTGTTGTATCAAGTTCTTATTTTTTACCAGTCTGCTTTCTCAAATTGTTCAATTTTCCAACTGAAAGTACTGAACTTCAGGGTTTTTTTCTGTCATGTCTGCAGTAACTTTTTTTCTCTTTCCTGGTTTTAGACTATCTCTGCTTCTTGTTACTTTTTACTGCATTTATGTATTATCTCCTTCAATTTTCTTCTATCTCTTTGAAGCATGCTGAATTTTATTGAGTATGCAAATTAACATTAACCTTCCCCACCTAGTTGCTGGCCTGCTGCAGTTCTTCTCATGCCCTCTCAACATTTTAAGCTTTATATCCAGATGGTACTGACTGGAAAAGAAAATTTCTCTGCTGTGCGGTTTTCATGGGGAGAAAAATATTCTCCCTAGCTGGTGGGGGGGGAAGAGGTTGGGTGAAGGAATTATTTTGGCAGTAAATTGCATCAAATGCATATAAAAAAATAATATTTTTAAGGTACTTAAAATATTTGTGGGAAGAAACTCAGCAAAATACTTCCACTGAAAGAAAAACAATTTTCTGTTTTAAGCCATTCCCTAGGCGGCAGGCTTCCTAGGCCATCAGGGTGTTCAAGCTCATGGGCACTGCAGGAACCTGGTTTCCAGCTTTGTAGGCAGCTGGGAAAATGCAAGTTTTCCCCAAATTTTGACAGCTTTATTTACAGTAAATACATAGGAACATTTTTGCATGTTTAAAATAGTGGTGGCTTTAGGGCTCAATGCTCCAAATTGCCCATAGGTCAGGGTAAGGAGTACTGACAGAGAAAGACTTTTGTCTGGAGACCTGTCCTATTTTTCTGGTAAAACAATGCCTGTCCTTAAATTTTCTACCTAACACTTTTTCTGCGCTAGACATACCTGGAGGCTGGCTTTAGCTTAGCTCTGTCTTACAACAGAAAGCTTTGTCTTGCAACAGCAAGGAGACTACCATGAAAATTACAAAGCATCAATATGCATTTCCTGTGAACACACTTGCCAAAAAATTACAGTATTATAACTGTAACAGTTAATGATTTTATGTTAATGAAAGTAAGATGTAGCAGGCCCATGTCTCAAATCAATGGGCAGTCTTTTGTTGGGAAGCTCAGATCAATGGACATTCTTCTGTCGGGAAGTCAAAGATCCTGCAAACTTCCTGAGAGATACTGAGCATCCCTGTGTGCTGCCAAAGAAGATCCTGCTCTTTCCTGTGGTGTTTAGCAAACATCAGTACTTTGAAAACTGCTTCTTGCCCAGCTCCCAGACAGAAGGCTCTTACCAGCTCTGTTAGCAGAGGAGCTGCGGTAATGCACTGCTCGGTTCACACAGTACCTCAAGTCATTTGAGTGTGTGTAGTAAAGACCTTTGGGTCTTTGCTAAGGGCCGTACTCCACAATTTGTGTGTGTGCTAAATTTCCACGGAGAGTATCCTGTGCATTTAAAAATTGCAAGAGGCTACAGTTATAGTAAATTCCCCTTACAGACTGGTAGTAGTTTGTATATGCATGTTTTGGCTTTTTTTGTTTGGGGTTTGTTTTTTTTTATAGCAGTCCAGTGAATTCATGAAACAGACTTAAACAGAAACAAAATTTTACCACTTCTTCACCAGAACAGCTTTACCCATGTTGTCTTATGTTTCTCTACTCACATATATGCCTTTTAATCTCTTTTTTCCTTGACTTTCTTCTGTGTTTGCACCTCTTTTCCTCACTTTTCCAGCATTATTTGAGAGTTGGGAACTGAAGGCTGTGGCTGGGACCAGACATCAAATCTTAAGTTTTGGGCAGCTGCCAAGTTTGGGCACACGTGTATAAGATCATTATGAATTTGGCAAGCACTAACTTCATTGCCAGTATCTGTGCCTTGACTGTGTTGCAAGAATTGTACTGTAGTTTTATTACAAACTTAGAAAAACATTCTAAGAATCTCTGTGTTAGGCTGTTAGATGACAGCCACTTCCTGGTTATTTTTACAAAAGGACAAATACTTCTGAAAATACTATTTAATCAAATAAGATTTTGTGCATTTTTAAAGGAGCACTTATTTTCTTCCTCCAAGGTATTTTAAAATGTGATTTTAAAAATACTTGTAGAAAATACATTTATTGTCAGAGTTGAAAAAAGAAGTAAGTGTGTGTAGCTATGAACTGATTCAGATGAGTCCAAAGATAAGTTTGGTGTCATTAAACTCTACTAAATGTCTGGATAACTTGGCCATTTCAAAGTGTTAGTTCCATGCTGTGAGTGGAATTGTTTTGCTTGTGGTGTTTTAAATGCCAGAGACTTGACTTTACTGACATAATTTAACAAGGTATTAGCAGGCTAATACAAAATATTAAAGCAAAATACCAGTGGAAATGAATTTTATATCTAAATGCTAAGCCCATTCAGGAAATATTGAACAAGGAAGGGTTTTCCCTAAAGCACAACAATTTTAGCTACTACTAATTAATTGACAAATCCTTACTGGTTTTGTAACAGAGTAAGTCCATTGATCTCTCATCAGTTAATATAATCTTGTGGCAAACTTATTAGAAATCTGAAAGAAACAAAAAAGTCTGCTTGAGAGAGATGAATTTCCAAATGCCTAGTGAGGAAGAAATGCTTCCTCCTCTCTAGCAATAACGTGTAACACAAACACCAAGACAAGTTTACGAGGCTTTTCATAGGCTCAAACCAATTAGTGCATAGCTAAAAGTGCTGGTTTAGGATTTTGAGAGTACAAAGCACTCACAACTCCAGGGGAAATCACAAGGTGGGGTGTGTGGTAGTACTGTCCTCTGTACTAAGCAGGGCAGTTGGAGACTACAGCATCGTTGGCAGACAGGTTTCTGTCAAATGTCAGCATGCTGGGGAGGGGTGACAAGACTGCAGGGAGCATGGCAAGCCTAGGAGAGACTGACCAACAGGTGCATTTTTGCAGGTGAAGCGTCCATTTCTGCCTTGGGGGAAGTGAGTCTGTTTATTTTCCACAAGTAGACACGTTCTGGGGTTTGTAGTCTGACCTTTTCATCAGCCTAAACATGCATGACACTTCCCTTTGCTAACATAACTGGTGTTCGGGGAAAGAATAGTGAATATTTCTGAAGAGAATTCCTTTATCTAGACACTAATGCAAAAATATGAGGTACCAGCAGTGGTTGGGTTCATGAGAAAGAAACCACATCCCAAAAGGTTTTCTGCTATAGTGCAGCAGACTTGTTTAAGACTTCTGGAACAAACGCAGGAGCATCGGTGCTGCTGTGTGGCACTGCCAGTAAGGATACATCCCTGAAAATCATAGTGGTTAGCAGCCCGATGGATAACAAAGTAATTTTACATCACACGAATTAATGTAAGAGGTGGGCATCTCTGTACAGGTTAAGAAATGCACAGCTTAAATACACTAAGACAGTACATAAAGCATGCAGGGTGGATGTATAGGAGCAGACTGATGAAAATCAGAAGCTGGGAGATATACTAGCTTCTCTGGACAGATATTTGCTCCAAAAGATCTGTCACACCAGTGATGAGATTGATCAGTTAACGGTACCTGATTAGTACCCCCACCTGATTGGTGGGGTTAGTCAGCGTGTTATTTCTGCCTCTTTTTCAATGGTTAAGGTTTTATTATCAACATAATCTTCCTCAGATTAACTAACGTCAATGAAGGATGGGCAAAGATGCTGGTTAGTGGAGCACAGTATTAAACGATTGGTGGTAGAGCTCCTAAACAGTTCTAGTTGGAGACAGATGTTGCTGCCTCTACAATGCTCATGATTTGCCAAGAGCCAAATGCAAAGGACAACGTCAGCATTTAATAACCAACAGAGAAAGTGGGTGGAAACTTCAGTTTTCAAATTCCAAATGATAAGACTTTTTAAGGGTGGTGCTCACTAATGGTGGGGATGTCTGCAAAGCGCAGGACCAAATAACTATGTTGAAGTCCACTGAAGATAAATGTCTTCCATATGCCTTCTGTTGCTTTGCTGGGGAGGAGAATGATCTTTCAAATAAATTATTTCTGAGGCATTGTATTTAGAAGCAGAATAGGTACATGTTAAACACAGATCATCCTTGATTATTGCAGCAAGTGCTGCAATGAAAAGACATGGTATGATGATGAAAAGACATGGTATGTTAAGGTTTTTTGGCTTTCTTCTTCCAGGGAACTCTGTCCTTCTGAACTCTCCTTAAGCATCCTTGGCGTAGCTCCAACTAGTTCTCTTGATCTCCCCGTTCATTTTCTTGCCATTCTAAAGTAGAGTCTGCTTTCAAAGCACTCGCTAGCAGAGCATGACAAACTCTTCCTAGTGGCTGAATTTAGATGTTAGTCTCCAAGTAATATCTCACTGCATCTTCAAGTTTTCTCAGTTTATTGTGGAAAAAAAAAAAATCCTTTGGAACAGTGCAGTTTCTAAAATTCCTGATTTTTTTCTTAAAGTACATATTATATACGTTTGTCTTTATAAGTGATTTGTAATTATTCTCTAACTTTTAAGTAGCTTCTGGTCCTGTTCAAGATGTAAGTGAACCTTCATAGATGTAAGTGAACCTTCATATATTTTTTTTTTTTATTGTGCTGCACCTGTCTTCATCTTTGTTTACAAAAACAAAATGAGGCTGATAGTGTTCTGTTGGGAAACTTTCACATGTTAGCAGTGCAGAGTTAACAGTGAGGATGAACTCATGCAAAAGTGAAGTTCCTATGACAGTCTTTTCTCCACATGCTTGCGTTTATCTGTTTTATAAAAGTGTTCTTCATTTTGACACCTAGGCAAATGTGTGATAGGCAGAGTGTATCTTATCATAAAACAAAATATACAAAAGAGAGTTGCTTTGTTTGGCAAGTAGAGGTATATTTGCAGCATCTAATAATCTCTTTAACTTTGCAAATTACGTGAACATATTAAAAAATATCACTTTTTTGCAATGTTTGCTCTTAATAATGGAGTCATATCACAGAGGCTGTTCCTTTCAAAAATGGCACATAAGGTCCACCTACAAAATGTGGGTATATGTCTGGCTCCATGCAGGTGGCTAATGCCACAAGGGGAAGTACAGAGCTTTCCATGAAGAATCAGAGTTTACCCTGTGCTGGCCAGTGTTTCACCAAAGGTATTAAAATTATGGTACAAACTGAAGATTGCTGTCAGGTTCCCTTTAACAGGTGACCAGTCTGGAAAGCTGATCTCACCAGTGGGGTTGTGTTCTCATGTTCCCTGTGGTGAAAGGAACTGTAGGTATTGAGTTGTTCATGGCTCAATGAATGCTGGCTACTGAAATGAATCATCTGGCTTCATTTGTCCTACTATACACCACGCCACATGCTCCTGTAGAGTCAGGCATAACCCTAGCAAGAATATTTACAGTCCTTGCAAATCTTGTGTTCATCCCAACTTTGCAGAGCAGAGCCATGGCAGATTTGTTGATGCTGAGGCTCAGTAATCACATTCTGACTTGGTTCTGTTTATGTATGTGCAGCACCGAGCATATTGCTGTGTTGTGACTGGTTTGCAAAAGCACACACGTGTGAAATTTGATATTTTATGTTTAATTCTTTTAAATTCTATACTTCACTGTTGTTTAATGAGGGGGCTCATTACTGCAATAAATTACAAAACTATTTAGATAAATAGTCTGATACCAATGCAAATGTATTCTGTGTAAATAAAGGTGTGTTTGCATCTGTATTCAAACTTTTGCTTAGCTGGATATGCAGTACACAGGGGGTTATGCCAAGTATTCATATGAATGAGGAAATAATCTTTGAATATTCTTCTCATCGCATGAGTTGACTGATAGCACAGACTTATCTTCAGTGAATAAATGGAAGAAGTGACAAGTGTATGAAACTTGTGCCTGATGGCAATGGACTACACAAAGTGTGGATCGTTTTGTCAATACTTTGAACCATGTACTCTGATTTGTAACCTGATTTGATAATGTATTGGGTAAGGTAGCAATACAAAAAACATCACAAAGAATGTTTCCTTCTTCATCCACAGAAAAAGGCAGATGAGGTATAAACAATGGCACCCTGAGTTTCAAAAGCTAAAGAAATGCAAATAACTGGCGGGTGGCCGAACATCACTGTGAGGTGAACAACAAAGGAAAATGGTGGAACAATCAGCCCAGACTGAGAAATGCAGGGTAAAAGTGTCAGCAGCTGTGAACACATCTAATTTCCACTGTCAAATGCAACTTTTGGTGAGTTTTAATAAGCATAGTACTTCTGAAATTATGAGTTTTGTGTCTTTGTCATTTCCTTAAATCCCCCCACTGCTTTTGTTAAGTAGCAGTCTCTCAATAATTAAGGCTCTAGTCAGCTTTTCTGTATGAACTGTTTTTCTTTTTTTCTCCCCTTGATATATGGTGCTCAGAAATGATTCTGTCAGCTTCAGCTGTAAATCTCAAGTCCATGACAATGGAAGTAATTTTTGGGAAACAAATGGCTGTGTGAAAGATACGATGTTGACCACAAAAAAAAATAACCAAACTAAACAAAACCCAAGCAAACTACACAAAGCAACCTCAAATTGTCGCTAGAGTTCAGATGTAAATAATCTTAGTGAATATAGAAAGAGGGAGTAAACAAAGTCATATGAAATTATCTACATCTTGTATTTTTGGTCTTATGAGCACGTGCAACATTAGTTATAAGTCTGTGGCAAATATGAGAAGCTGTTGTGTGTTTCAGATATAAACCTTGTTAATACCAAGAGACTTGAATATTTGAAGGTTTGCTGTTGTTCTTTATGATATCTGGGCTTAATTGTATCTGTGGCTGGATAGACATTAGAATCCTAGAATGGTTTATGCAGAAGTTTCAGCCACAAGGGAGGCTGTTTGTGGTAAGCAGTAAGAGGGTTGTTGTCATAGTCAAATAGCTAGCAATGGGAAGAAAGTGAGTTTTCTAGTATGTTTGTCCTCTCTGTCATCCTCATTTACCCATTAACTTCTAATGGAAGTGTTCCTCTTTACCCTCTTTGATGTCATGTGTGAGCTCCTTCCTTGAACTTATCCAGAAGAGTACCATACTTCTACTCCTATTTGCTAATGAGGAGTTGAGAGAAATGCACCCAGTTTATCTGTTGAGTACTGCTTGTTCTGACTGTGTTAAGGACATCTGGCCCAGGCAGAGGGAAATAAATGGGAGAGGTTCTTGTTCTCTCCAGGAAGGCCCTGCATGCCACTGACTGTTCTGGGGAGCTATAACATTTGAAAGGTTGTGATGAGGTTGAATAACTTGGTCAACATCTGAGTGTAAGTGGGATCAAGCTAATACATAAATGGCTCTCAGAACTTGAAATGTTTCTTCCCTGGAAGCAAAAAGGGCACAGATGGAGAATGTTTCCATCCAGCCTAAGAGAGGAGATGATAGATTCCTCAGAAACAGTGTATTCCTCAATGGTGGGGGCACATACCTTTCTAAAACTTTATCCTTCTCCCAGTCTAAACAATACCGATCTGTAACTGGAGCTCAGGGGGGACTTGCTGCTTACCTCTAGAGCTCTGAGAAGTGGACTGAATTTGTAGCTGTGGACAAAGAACCTAGAGGTCTTGGCTTGCTTGATGCAGTTGAAATATTGGTTTGGCTTTTCCCCTTTCCTCTTGTCCTTTTCCTTAACCTTCCACTGAATTTCTGTTTTGTTTACTCTTATCCCTTGGATTCATGTTGCTGATAAGTCCTACCCCATCTGCACATCTAGGTTTCCAGTTTTATAGACCAGAGGACGCTTGAGAGAGAAGCAGTGTTTGGCAGTTGAAATACCTGGAAAATTAACTTGGCTGTTTTACTTCATAAGCAGTGCCTGCAGGTAGTTTTAGTTCTTTATGTGTTTGTGCATGATTTACAGTGTTAGATGGGGTTATTTTGCTGCTGTGCTGTTGTGCATACTAAGATGGGGTAGAGATCATCGTGTTGTTACTGGAGAATGACTCACAGGACGGTTCTGGTTGCACATACGCTTGCTGTATACCAGTAGTTGATATAGGCAGTACATGGAGTGGAACATGGTTGAAATAGGCCATGACATGCATTTTCATCATGAATACATAACGTTTACTGATCATGTTTCTTTGAAGTGTGTTGGAAGATAGGTTAAGGTAAATGGCAAAAGTGAGCAGTCGTATAGAATCCTATTACAATATTTCTATATTTTTCAGTATTTCTGTCTTTGTGAAGGCTTTTCTTAAAAGAAACCTTGCTTTTCAGTAGCCTATTTGGCTTTCTTCTACAATAATAATTTAAATTATGCTTTCCCTGATGCTAGTGATATTTGGTTCCACCTTAACTGTTACTTAATGGTTTAATTTTTGTCTAGAGATAAATGAGTACAAAAAAACTTTCACTGGATCATTGAAGCTGTTTTGATATTCATAGAGATGATAATAAGATAAGCTTTCTCCTAATTATAACCAAAGGCAAAATCAATGAGTGACCGTGGCACATTTTCCTTAGGTAGGAAAAATCAATGAAATATGCAGATAAATTTCACTAACATGACCTGAAACCACGTGTAAGGGACTGTGGGCCTAGAGGACATGCTGAGCAAGTGAAGGGCAAGTTGTTGGACTATATATATATTGACAGTTGTCTGTGTTGCATCAGATGTAATACCAAGGGCGTCAGCAAAATAACAACAATTTTTAAAAAATCAATGAACAGAGAAAAGATAGAAATGCAGTTACTGAAAGAGGTTAAGTTGTAAATATCACTATAGTTGAGCCAGTTTTTGAGAGAAGGAACTGAGGCATTACATTAAAAATGTAGTTGTAAAAAATCTACACATAAATACACACACATGAAGTGTGGTAGCCAGAAAGAAAAGGTTCCTACCAAGAGGCTTTTTGTTTTCCTCATTTGGTGTTTCTTTTGGCATGGGTGTCCTGCTTTGTAACTGTTTCACACCTACAATTTTAGTTTAATAATTCTTTTGGCAAAGTGTAGTCATAAGTAAGAGCTTTCCCTCTAAGAGCTGCTGTGTTTGTGTTCAGCAAATAGCATTGTGTCTGAGAAAGATTATCAAGAACTTGCAAAATGTCTTTTCATCTTGCCAGGCTTATGAAATGAAAAATGTATCTGTTTTTCAGCTTTCTGTAAGAGTAAGTGAGGCAGAGACTTTGTTAATACCAGGGAGTCTGGCTGTGCCTGTGAAAGAACATGTAATGGTGGATTATACATCATCAATATAAAAATTAGAGGAAGATACAACGAAAATATGGTGACACATAGTTTGTGAAAAGAAGCCTGGAAAGTTCTAGACATCCTAGAGGAGACTTAAAATCTGACTGGAAAGAGCTTCATCCTTTTACTTTAAGTCCCTCTGTCTGCCTTGGATCAGGAGAATTTTGTGCACTCCTGAGGAAGCATTGGTGAATTCAGTGAGCTTCTCAAATTTACATACGCTACAACAATCTCCTGATAAGCTCCTATCACTATACCTCTCTGATATGAATGTGCATGATTCCAAATTCTACCCAGGTTTTTTCTTGATGAAGGGAGGCTTTTGCCTCTGACTTGCCTGTGACTGTAGTTTATTCAGATACAGATTAAGGATTTATCACGAGATTGAATTTGAGTCAGTTCTGGGTTTCTAAAATGAGTTTATATGTTTATTCCAGATTTTCTAGGACAGTAAAACCTGTCCTGAAGTGTTTTATAGATTGTTGTTTATGTGCAGCTGCTTTCTGCAGGACCAGCTCACTTCTCCTACATCCAAGGTGGTACATGTTCCTGGACGCACTGGTGTGGAGGTCAGTTTCTGAGGCGGCATAGCATTGCTGGCAGCTGGAAATCAGATTTTCTGGGCATGTATTTCTAGTATCCATGGATCATCATAACGCTTTTTTCACAGGCAGGCCTTCACTCATCAGACATACCTTGCAAAGCAAGCAGAATCCCTATCACCCATTGTAGGGAGAATCTGCTCAGGAATATTTGTTTTATAAATAGTTTTGAAAATATGACTCGGTTTAAAATGAGCAGTACAAAAATCTGTGACATTTGTAATTTGTCTGAAAGCTGACCTTTTAAGGAAAGCTGGGTTAAAGGTTTTATTTCTAATCTCTGTATCTGTGACTCGGATTCCCCATAGGATCTAACTACCAGAGAGTTGACTCAAAACTCTCCTTTGGTGAGGCCAAAAGAAGTACAGCAGGTAAGTGGCAAGGCAGGAAGGAAAAGGATGTGAGCAGTTTTTTTCAGGAAAAACTTTGCAGAAGAGCAAAGGCTGGTGGGTAGCAAGACTAAAGGAGAGGAGGGGATTTTTTTGAGGTAGGAAGAAGGTCTTTTGGAACCTCTACTAATGAAGCAAAGTTAGTGCAGAGAAAACTGCAAGAGAATAATGGAGGATGAAATGCGCAATATTTTTTTCATAGACACATCATAGGACTGTTGATAGCACACCTCAAATTTTGTGTATAAGACTATTCCCTGAGGCATTAAACCAGCAAGTATAGTGTCCTTATTTGTGACAGGATTTAAACAGAGTCTAAGCAGCAGTGCTCTGACCTGTTGATGTATGCCAATGGTTCCTTACAGCTGAGGTGATCTGACGTTAGCCTGAACTAATGACTTCTCTTTTTGTAATTCTTCTTCTCTTTCTGACATCCAGTAGTTCTTGGAAAGGATGCTTCTGCAAGGGCTTGTCTGGCAGTTTCAACTTGCCTTCTCATGTAAGACATTCACACTGGTGAATTCACTATTTTAATCTTCAGTTGATTTTGCAGTGATTTGATGGTGCTAATGAAGCTCAGTTTTGGCTGAACAGAGTCATGCAGCTGTGGGAGCACTAAAGGAGTAAAAGTATTTTTGTTTTCTTCATTTGGTGTTTCTTTTAGCATGAGTGTCCTGCCTTATAATTGTTTCACATCTAAAATTTTAGTTTAATAATTCTTTTGGCAAAATGTAGTCACAAGCAAGAGTTTTTCCTCTAAGAGCTGTGTTTGTGTTCAGCAAATAGCATTGTGTCTGAGAAAGATTATCAAGAACTTGCAAAATGTCTTTTCATCTTGCCAGGCTTATGAAATGAAAAATGTATCTGTTTTTCAGCTTTCTGTAAGAGTAAATGAGGCAGAGACAGAGGGAGAGGTTGCCACACTGTAGATTTTATCTAGACTCCAGGAAGAGCACAGCTGCAATAGGTGCCAGGACAGATTCTGTTTATATAGTTCTCTTGTGTTCTACAAAGCAGAGAATGAGGAGATTATGTTCTTATATTTAAAGCACGCATTGCCTTCACAGCATGTAGAGATGTCTTTGTCCATTTTGGGAAAAAGAAGTCTGTAGATGTGTAAATTAGAGTATGAAGATCAGCCCGACTGTGTGTTAATACCTGCCTAAACCGCTGATTATTTTGGTGGTGGGAGTGTGGAATGATTACAATGGAAGGAACAAACTACTTTCCTGAATGGGAGATTTTCACAGATATGAATAAACTTGTACATACTATGAATACCAATGAAAAGTTTGTGTTCACTGCTTCATGAAGATTATGCTGAGATTGGCCTGGTTTTAAGTCTAAGGGCTATCAATACCTCAGTAACAACTCTAATCTTTAGGATTCAGTTATTATTCCAGAATATCTGTTGGGAACTACCTGTTTCAGTTCCAAATCAGACACTATCTGAACTTGATGTTTAAATTCATAAAAAAATATAAAAGACCAGCTAATCGTTGAATCATAGAACACCAGGTTGGAAGAGACCTCAAGGATCATCTGGTCCAACCTTTCTTGGCAAAAGAACAGTCTAGATAAGATAGTCCAGTACCCTGTTTAGCTGGCTCTTAAGTGTCCAATACTGGGGACTCCATCACTTCCTTGGGGAGATTATTCCAATGGGTGATTGTCCTTTGTTTGAAAAATCTTCCTCTTGTGTCCAGTCAGAATCTCCCCACGACTAACTTGTACTCATTTCCCCTCATCTTTTCCATGTGACTCCTTGTAAAAAAAGGAATCCTCATCATCTTTGTAGACACCCTTTAAATACTGGAACATGGTGAAATGGTCTCCCCCGAGCCTTCTTTTCTCAAAGCTGAACAAACCCAGTACTCTCAGCCTTTCCTCATATGGCAGCTTCCCAGTCCCTTGATCATCTTTGTGGCTGTTCTCTGGAACCTCTCCTGCCTATCTGCATCTTTTTTGAGAGTCTAATTTAAGGGTAATCAAACCAGTGTTTCCTTGAGAAGGGGGGATTTAAACAATTACAATAGCGTGCAGGCATACTAATAAGTCCCTTTTTCAGAGCTCGATGAGTCCTCTGAGCTAATGCTGGTGTGTCGTGGCCATGAAACAGAAAACTCTTGCAGGACAGTGGGTATCCTTCATGGGGAGAGGGAGATGGGAGGGAGGCTTGTAACTGAAAGGTGGTTTGCACATGAGGACGGGGCAATTGCAGACTATCAGCAATATCTGCCAGGAGGTGACTTTGTAATGGTGTGGTGGGTAGCACTGGGCAGAAAAGCTGGACAGGAGAGGGAATCTAGGATATTCTCTCTCAAGTGTCTTCTTTCAAAAGATAATAGCATATTTTACATTACAATTAGAATTAAGGCATATTCTTGTGGCAGTTCAGTTCTCTCAAAGTGATGTAACTCAACAGACTGTTTGGTATGGCCCTCATTTCTTAAGTGCTTAGGGTTGTAGTCCCACAATACATTGGTTTTTGTTGCTTCCTACAAGCATAAATGTTGCCATCCCTTGTGGCAGATAGTCTTACCCTCATGTCTTAAAGTGTTCCTTCAGCTAGGGTGTTGCCATGTTGTGAACCTGCTCTGGAAACTGGTCACTCTTAAAAGGTAATCTGTCAAACAGGGATGTTTTAAAGCCAGATCACCTCACGACAGAACTGCCAAATGTCATCCTAATGCAGCTAGCTTAGCTGGGAGAGTGAGCAATCAGGGGTAGACAGCAGGCGGTATTCTGACAATGGCTGAAGCCAGGACTGTTGCACAAAGCTTCATAGTGGAATATTGTGGCTCCTGTTACAGGCAAAGCAAGCACTATTTTGCATGTGGTAACTGAAGCAAAGTGGAGCTAAGGACTTTCATACCAGATTTTTTTTTTTGGTGAATAGAACTGTTTTAAAATAGTTTTGTATTAACAGACTTGAAGTTGTTTTTAATTCAGGAATCAATATAAGTTGTACTACAACCCTAAACCCTATGTAACTATTTCTACATTTGCATGTTCATCAAGGTAACTGGAAATCCTTCCTGGCAACTCACACCCCTAGCAACACTGTTTCAAAAATACCAGCTTCATAGGGAAGGCCCAAATAACAGGCTGAAGAGCAGATAGGAGGGCAGGCAAGAGGCAGGCAGGTGCTGATCCCTGTGCTCTGGATTCACAAGCAAGCACTAACCATTGAACTATTTCCCTTAGCTATCAGGAAAGTAACTTCCAAAACTGGTAATGGAGAGATTTTAAAAAGTAACACCATTGATCATCTGGCCAAGCCCATGCAAAGGCTCAGAGATTTAGAGTACAGGCTAAATTTAAAGTGATTTTCAATTAACTCCTTATGCAGGAAAGCCTTCTCTGGTTTTTGTGCCTTTGAAAAAATTCTCCTTCAAGTCTTCATGTTTAAAAAGATAAGCAATCAAGGAAACTATATATAATTTCTATCAGCAGCATAAATACAGTTAACTTCTCCGTAATCATAGCATTGTGACTCAAAATATCTAATGTAGATAAGATACAGCTATAAAAATTATGAAGAAACACAAGGTTTAGGTAGGATTAAGATTAAATTTGGCCCAAGTGACAAACCATCCCCCTTGACAAGGAGTAGTCACACTATTCTGTAACCTCTTAAGAGTCTGACTGCAGGAAACTCTGCCAATACTGAAGAAAAATCTGTTTACTATTAAAGCATATAAAATATAATCAGGAAAGGTCTTTTCTGCCCTGTTTTTATAGCTGCTCAATCAGAAATTAGGGTATGTGCTCCCTATGTGGGAGACTCAGTCTGTTAGTGTTAAATGATGGCATTGGATCAACAAGACAGTTGCCAGAAAACCTGGGGATGGGAGGGGGTGTTTCAGCAGCTTTCCTCTGCAGCAGTCCCCAAGTGTGGTGGCTGTGGAAGGTGGGCACAGGTCCTTGAACCAGCCCTTGCACACAAGGCACTTCATCGCTTGGCTGCCTTGTGACCCCTCTGGCTCTTACCTGCTCAGATGCAGATCACCCTCTCCTCTGGAAAGGTGGTGTATTGTCAGATCCTCAGCCCAGGCTAAAAGTAGCCATTTAAAAATAACAGTAATTTTCAGTTTCATGTGAAATTAAGTACCCTTACTTTGAGATGGGTACTTCTTAGCATTTGGACTACATGGAACAGGAGACTAAATAAAATGTGGTGCTTACCATACTGACAGCTCTGGACCTTGCCTTTTAAGCTACCTTCTATTTTATGTTCAGTATAAGAGGCTGAGAAAACTTAGGATCTGAATCATGAGCAGCTGCGAAAGAGAAGGCTGTTTTTATTAAGAGCTCTCCCGTTCATGTTTTAACACCAGGAGTGTATGAGCCTAGTTAACTTTTGGTTTAAAGGCTTCAGTATATGTTTTTTGCATACTTTATTGGTATTAAAATAGATCTGGTGCAGAAATGAGGAACATGTGGTTATAAACTCACTTTGTTCCTATAAATTAATGTTAAATGAACATGCCATAGAGGGAAAATTACTTTTAATACCATGGGGCAGATGTCTAAAAAGCAAATACCCACAGTGTGGGTACAGTCTCAGCACAAACTTTGAAGACCCTTTGTTTTAGTGGTGGATCTTGTGAACTGTGGTCTTGGAGTACACACAAGTGGTTGAATGAAGATCAGAGAGGAAGGGGTCATAAGGAGAGACAAGTCCTTCAGCATTAAGGGAACTAACAAGCTTGCAGGACATAAAAGCAGGCAAGGTAATCATGGCTGTTCCAGTCACTGAGCAGGAATGCTGCTGTGCACTGCACTGGCTGCAGTGGCAGAGGCACCTGCTGAGCAGCCTGGCCAAGTCAGAATAATAAGAAATGAAAAAGATGAGCTACTGGATTTCAGTTTAAAAGCAACTCTTTCCATAATGTCTGTATTATAAGAGCATTTAAAAATCTCTGGAGATATCAAAGTCACTGTGACAATGCCAAAATTATTGCTATCGATGATCAGTAATCTACATTTTGGAAGCAACTTTATTACTTATTTTTTGATGCTGCATAGAAAATAGTGAGAGACAGAACTGGTTGTTGCAAACAGACAGTACAGTAGATTGCTGTACATACCTCTGTAACAAGAAAGAATTTGAATAGTGTAAGAGGAGATAGTTTAGCTTAATCCAATCTATTTAAGTCTCTTTGTGTTAAAGATTAGGTGTCACATCTTCAAAAGTCCTGTGTATTCTGTCGGAAGCTTACCTTTGGTGCAGTGACTATAGTATCCGTAACATCCGAGGGAGCTTAGAAGTCTGAAAAATGTACGGCATCATGAGATAAAATATCAAATGAAGGATTATACTGGAAGAGATAAAAAACCTAATGTGTAAGAGAGTTTCTCTTTGCACTGAGATGAAGCCACATTTCCTTTTTGCTTATCTAATTCTTCATTAGCTGTCTCCACCACCAAAAAGAAGTTGAAGTCCATTGTGAATTGTATTGGGTCTGGCTGCCAGCACAGCAAACTATAGTTACATAACTTTCACTTGCTTTGCATCTAGAAGGTTTTCTTCTAGAAACCTGCTGTTTAATTTATCTAAGTGTGTTAGATTTTGTTGCCCAGCTATGCAAGAGAAGAATGGCTGTTTGAACTCATTTTATGGAATACTCACAAGGTGTGCTTTTTAAAAGAACGTGAAGTGATACAACTGAGAGAGCACTCACATTTCATATTCCAGATCTGAATTTTACTCAACATATGAGCCCGAGTTCAGAGTTATCCTGAGTTCATGGCCATTCATCTAGATTTTAGAATTTTTAAAAGGAATAAAACTTTTCTTTTTTTAGTAGGGTTATACTTTAAAACCATTTGTTCCCTTTTGAGGAAGCCCATTTGAGGAAGAAAGCACAATAATTTGCAAAATGCCCCATAATCTTTTTTCTATTGTCGAGTGCTTAGGAAAAAAAATGTTTATTAGACAGCTAGGTTTGGATATTGAGCTGATCCTGTAATGCTTCTTCAGTGGCAAATAGTTTTTGTTCCAGGATAAAATTAACACTGCTGCTTTTTCATGAGAGGGGAGGAATAATTACCATGCTTCGCTCTTTCTCATCAGCACCTTGGCCCACTGCCCTGGCTTTTTAGTACCAGGTGTTACAGGCAACAGTAATTTTGTTTTGTTCTTGCTACCTTGTCCTTCAGCAACCAGTGTTTGCATGGTCATTTCACCTTGTGTGCTAATGGCTCTGCTTTCTAAAACCCAGCTATCTTGCTTCCACGGTGCTGTTGTGTGCTGATACTATACCATTAATCATTTTCACTTCTCCACTACTTGGGTATTCATCAGATGTCTTGAAGTTTGCTTTATGTTGCTCTCTTCTTTGTGCTGTTTTTCCTGATTCTTCAAGGACCCTTATACAAATATTAGCTGATTGCTATCAAACAAGTTGCAATCAAATGATGAGCTTATGCTTCGACCGAGAGAACTACAAATGTATTTTTTCCCCTTGTGGGACAGCTTAATTTCTTTTTTTTTTTTATCAAGTGAAATGTTCTCGCTTCTGTGTAGTATTAATGTGGTTAAGGAACAGTGATATTTACTTTTTTGTAGGTAGCTACCTCTCCTAAATGCAGAGGCATAAATATCGTGATGAGATATTGCACTAAATAGAACAGTTCATTCAACTGACCTCGTAGAAAATACCTGGGTAGTCCACGTTTTGGCTAGATCTGGCAGGTTCATACTGGTGGAATTAGTTCATAGTTTTTTAAAAGGTATTTTTAGGGGTTCAATGTGGTGTTCGTGCTTGATGCGAGCTGAAAGATACTAGGCTTTTAAAAGTTGCTTTATGGGAAATGAGTTGAGAGCCTCTCTTATACACCTGTCAACTGGCTGGAAAGTAGGCATCAGGATCTTTCCAACTGTCAGCCAGCTAAAGTGACCCCCTTTTCCTGTGTAGAAGAGATATGAGATAGACATTGGCACATCTCACTAGGATTTCAGCGTCGGTCTTTGAAGAAGTGCTCTGTTGGTGTAAAGTTGAGCTCTACTATTCTGGCAAGGCTGTGCTGACCTGGCACAGATGATCAGAAAGGTTTTTTTCTGGTTTACAAAGAGCAAAGCTAAACATTTTTTCTTGGGGAAACTGCTGGTTGTGGTGGCTCTGCCCAGAATGAGTTACATCTGGTTGTAAAATGGTGATTTTATTGTTTGAGTTATGGTGTTTTTTGGGAAGGAGTGAAAATTGCAGTAGGATGTGGGGTGGAAAACCACAGTGGAACCCACAGGAAAACAGTGGAGACAGCACCTCAGCACACACTACCAGGACACACAGTTCCTGTTGGTTTCAATTAAAGTAGCTGGAAAGCTTCTAGCTGTTCAGATGCATGGGTTCTGGCAGGCTGTTGATGTCCAGTGCCAGCCCAGAACTCCTCATGGCACTTCAGGCTGGTGCTGAGACACATGTTCCTTTATTCTTCTTGGTCCCTGTAGCCTTCCCAACACCCCTAAAATAGCAATGCTTCTAAAATATTGCAAGCACAAAAATATTTAACAGATCACTAGGAGGTACTGGTCCAGCATGCTACACTGTAAGACTGCCAAAGCAAATGTCGAGAGAGAGGGGGTTTTTTTAACAGGGTCTGAGAATGCTGTCTGTCTCCATTTTATTTTTTCTTTTGCATGTTTTTAGTAAGCTTTCACCACAAAAATCCTTATGTAATTCATCTGACTTATGGTGTGCTGCAGAAGTATATCAAAGGGCTCTACTCCAAGGGAAAAAAAATAAACCACAACCAAATTGTAACAGCTAGACATGTTTTATGGCTGTAGACCCTTGATGAAGCATAGACCTGACTCAGACCTCCATTCAGCACTGCATCTCATAATGTCCCTTTCCTGAGGTCTGGCCATACCATGCTCCCTCACCCAAGACACTGTTATGAGCCAGGTGGAAATCATAATCTATTGCATAGCTGACTATGGGTCCCAAAATAGAAATCCCATGACGGTCTGTTACCCTGAAGGAGTCATATTTCTTCTTTTCTTCTTAATGGGTCATCCTCTTGTTGGGACCCAGCTGTGAGCTGAGCACCATGTGGCCGCTTGCCCCCACCCCCAGTGGGATGGGAAAGCGAATAGGGAGAAAAAGCCAAAACCCTGTGGGCTGAGATAAGGAGAATTTAAGAGAACAACGCAAAAGGAGAAGAAACAATGGTAATAACAATAATAGTAATGAAACAAAATGTAAAGCAAGTGATACAAAACACATCAACCCAACTGGCCCTGCACTGACCACCCTTGCCAGAGATCCATGATTTGCCTGGCCTGCCCTCTGCCCTTATATAGCTAGTGTGATGTAATATTGTATGAAATATCCCATTGGCTGATTTGGTTGTCTATCCTGGCTGTGGCCCTCTCCCATTGTCTGTTGAAAATTAACTCCTATCCTAACCAAACCCAAGACACCTCTGAAGATCTGCTGAGATCATAGAATCATAGAATGGTTTGGGTTGGAAGGGACCTCAAAGATCATTTAGTTCCAGCCCCTCTTGCCATGGCAGGGATACCTCCCACTAGACCAGGTTGCTCAAGGCCCCATCCAACCTGGCCTTGAACACCTCCAGGGATGGAGGATCCACAATCCACCTGGGCAACCTGTTCCAGTGTCTCACCAACTTCAGACTAAAGAATTTCCTTCTAATTTACAATTTAAATCTACCTTCCTTCAGTCTGAACCCATTACCCCTTGTCCTATCACTACAGACCTTTCTGAAAAGTCCCTCCCCAGCCTTCTTATATGCCTGTCAACAGCCTGGCTCTTAAAATCTGTGACTTGCACAGTAAACCTGTCTGTCCATGCTCTCACCGTGACTAATTCTGTCTGCCCATGGCATCTTTATCCTATACAGGACAAGGGGAGGAGTCTTGCATTTTGTGTCACCAGGTCAGTACAGGACCCTGGAGATCTGCTGCACTGTTATCATGTTTGAGTATTTGTCATTTCTGTTTTCTGAAATGAACCAACCATTTCCCTGTGTCCGGCTCTCCCCTTGGCATAAACTCTGTAGCTATTTTGTATTTCTCAAGTTCACACATTGCTTTCTATTTTGGTGCCTCTGTGCCTTATTTGTTCAGTGAAGTAGCTAATTAAAAAGCAGAATCTGGATTTAATTTTTTTTTCTTCTTTCCTTCCTATATTTTGCTTCAGAACTTGGTTTGTGGCCTAAAGCTCAGCAGCGGGGAGCATGCTGCTTGCATTTGTTGGTGAGCAGTGAGGGGGAGGACCCAGAGCAGCTTTGTAGCTCCAGTGAGACACAGGAGACGGAGGGAAGGGAATAATCTCTAGCACCTATGAATGTGTGCAAGGGAGAGAAACTGTGTATGTCAGACTACTGCACTTGGTTCAGATGCAGTTACACTGTGAGGCTGTGGGCATGTATTCCTTCTTGTTGAGGAATTAGTGCTGTCCTGTGTATGCTCAGAGTAAGCTATTGAAAAGCAGACTATAACATGTCTATAGCACCAGAACTGAGACGGCTTTTATTTCCTACAGTTTCCTGTTCTGTGACTGTAAACTTTAGTCAGCATGGGTAAGAGCCTCTTACTCTGTGGATTTTCTGGTGTCTTAAATAGAACAAGTTTCCACTGTATTGTTTCCCTTGCCTGTGGGGTTAGAGGATAATTCTTCTCTACTCAGGTGTCTTTTTTAATGTGCTGGAACTACTCTTAGGTTCCGAAGTTACTGGGGGTGGAGAAAAGAGCAAAATAAAAAGCAAGAGGCTTAGAAGAGAGAGACAAAAGCAAAGACTGCATCAGTCTCATTTCTATGGCAAGGCAGGTTAAGTGAAGAAAAAAAATAGCAACTCTTTCCTTTTTTTGCCCTGGGTAAGCATAACTGTTAGAGAGAACTGTTTAAGTGTTTTCATGCACCTGTTTTTTCCTCCTTGGAAAGTATTGAGCCTCTGTGGCACTGAGGGGGGTGGCATGAAATAGATGGCTTGTGCTGAAGCACTGGAAGACAGTGATTGAATCAAGAGGTGGCCTCTAGTGAGGGATTCCTTTTCTACATATCAGCAAATAAAAGCTTGTGCATTGCAGCTGAGAACCTTAAGCAGTGCCTTCAGAGCCATTCATCTCTTAGTGCCCAGAGCTGAACCTGAACAGCAAACTGCAACTGCGACAGCAGAGAATGAGGGATATGGCTCATGGTGCTACTGAAATGCTGGGTCTATAGCCACTCACAGCTGTGAGAGAAAGGCTGAAGATACATGCATTGCCAAGAGATCCTGGGGATGGGAGTGCCTTACCTAGAAGTTATTATTGATTTATCACTCATTGGCTTTCTCAAGATTTTTTGTTTCCCACTCTGCTCCTTTATCCTCCCTCTAAAACAGATTTTTGCTTTCTTCCCTTGGAATTTAGGGAGTGTTGCTGGTGAAGACTCTTAATGAAAGAAGTCAAGTCTCTCCAAGGGTCTGCATGGGACCCAAACCATCACTGCTGAAATCATAAGGGAAACCCTTAGATATCTGAACTTAGTCCCTCATGCTTCTGACAGCACTTTACTAAGTTATTTTTTTTTTATTTTTAGAAAGTTCAATTTGCCCAGAAATTTGGAAATTATTTTTGAAAGTCAGCGTCTCACAGTACTGAGAATCAGATAGATCCCAATCAACACTTTATTTTAGAACTTTCTTTTTAAAGAAGGTCATAAATTAGATCCCCAGATTTGTTTCTGCATGTTGAAGTTAATATGGTGAATGCCTTACTGCACCTCACTAGCAGCTGCTCTCCCATCTGCTTCTCCAGGGCATGCTTTCTTAATGCTCAGAAGAAATTTTGGGAAAGGAGAAATAACATTTAGAGAAACCAGGAGGAAGAGAGGCAAATAAATTATCTTCAATAAAACAAGCTTGTAGTGAGAGAAATGATTATTCCTACTCTTTTTAATTGAAGATACGGACATTGGCCTATTCCTTCCCCTATGGCTCTGCTGTGCTTGGGCAAATGCTAGAGCAGACCAGGAGAGCAGAGCACGGTGATGCCAAATGGGAAAGTGCATCTTTGTTTTGTTAGACGGAGAGGAGCTTCTGTTGCCTCTATCACCATTTCAGTGACTTCAGTAGACATTTAAGCAGTGCTTTGTTGTCAGTTTTGTTTTTTTTTTCTGTGGTTCTGCATGTCTACTGGTGGCACTGATCTTGTCTCCATACAGTTCCTACTGGCAGGATTTTCCTGATACAGTGCAAGTTCAACCAGAACTAGTGTTTCCCTAATGAATGCTGTAGTAAAATCTTTGGAGACAACTGCACAGGGTATTTGTCATCTTTTGCATGTGCTGTTTTGTGGCACATAAAGTGTCAACAGGTACCATTTAAGATTCTACTCTCTCTAACAATGCTTTTTTTAATAGCTGCAGAATGATCCCTGCTGCCCTCACATAGTCAAGCCAGCTGTCTGTATGTGTCCCAGGGCTGTGACTCTACCGGCAATTTTTAATTTAAAACCCCCAAAGTGGTGTAAGTTCACAGAAGGGTAAAGCAGCCTGTGTAGGAGCTGCTATCAAGGGGAAACGTTAAACCATAGATTTGTTTATTGGTTTGTTTTGTTTTGTTTTGTTTTTTTTCCCCGACATTTCCTGGAGGCCTGTTACTTGGCCGATTTGTTGTTACAACAACAGTGCCTGAGAATGGGCACCCTGCCATTCTTGTAGCTGGACATAAGAGCTGACTGGAGAGAGACTGGCATATTGGATGTTTCTGTTAGTGGACTGCAACTTGAGATCTTCAAATAAAAGTTAGTGCTTACACCAACGGCCTGTAGTTCTATGTTAGTTATAGTGTAAACGAATTTGTTAAGAAAAGCTGAGACAAATGTTTATTCTAATGTGATACTCAGATTTATTAAATCCTGACATACATCCAAGATATAGGAGGCACTGAAACTGTATACCAAAAGATCTGAGGTTACTGAATTACTTCAGAGAATTTCTTCAATATGAATCTCTCCTCCACACACCCCATTCCTCCTTCAATGCCCCACAGGGATAAACTCAAAAGCAAGCAGCACTTAGAAGGCTGTTTAGTTGAGAACTGCATTTGTGAGACACATTTTTATGTGGAGTGTCTATAGCATTTCAGTGAAATAAAATGCCAAGTTAATAAAAGCATGAAGAAAATGAATCTACTGTGATAAAAAAAGCTGGGCTATATTTTCTTGAAGCGCCCTGCAATCCAGAAAATTAGTTCTGCTCAGGAATAGATATTCCTGGCCATAATGACATTTGAGATGGACTTTTAAGAAGTTCTGGTTCCTCTTCTAGCCTTATTCCCTCCTATTCTTGGGCAAATCCTATTGCAACTCATGTACTGGAAGAGCTACATTATGTTTCCTTCAGCCCAAATTGCTTCATTCACACCCCATTATGGGAGTAGATTACAGGTCCCTCCAGTAAACTCTTTGTCCCTCTTGGTATGAACACAATCTTTGGTGGGAGGGAGGGGAAAAGTGGCCTGTTTTGTTTGCATAAAAGGCCATTCCACTGCTTCATCTGGTCCTTTGTGCTGTGAAGGCACCAGAACTGCCTGGATGATGCTATGTTTTTCTGGTGGAATATGACCTAATAAGAGAACAAACACTCTTCTGATTGTAATTTGCCCCCTATGAGCTGATATTGAGCTGTTTTGCTGAGTTTTCTGAAAGACAGGGATTATATGAGTTGTCTATTGTAATTGGGCATTAACTCTGATACCTAATTTTCTCTGAAATGCTTATTACTTAAATGTACTATCCTGTAGGTTTGGAGGAATTTAACTAAGTTTTGGTTCAGTATTGAAAAGGTAGCTGAGGTATTTTTTATGATGAGATTAGTCTTCTTACTGTCACTGCACTTGCCTCGCTGTAGTATTAATTAGACACTTGTATGGTAGGTCCACTGTGGACACTTCTGTGCTGTGGAACACCATGCAGGCTGACCTGAATGAGCTGGCTCTGGAGTCAAAAGCAGGTGGTAGTGGGACAGTACCCATGTGGTTGGTGTTCCATCTGGAACCTGCCCAGTTTAGGGAGTTTTAGGGTTGTGCCATTTGTGTCATGTGAACATGTCCTCTGACCTTCCTAGCCTCTGAGGCTGCACAAGAAGTAGCAGCGAGATCTAGGATATCCCATGTTTCAAGAAAGTGAAGAGGTGGGCAGAGTTCAGTTAATTAAAGTAACCATTTGGGGACTTTTGGAACCAAAACTCTGAGCACTTTGCCCTGATTATTTGAAGCATCTGCTTAGTAGGTCATTCCTAAGGAGACCAATTGGCTTGATCCTTGTTACCATTGCTTCTCCGGTGGCTGTGCTATGCTGTGTGTTTCAGGTTATGGGTTGTCTGGATGTGTTTAAGATGCCTGTATATGTGACACTGAGAAAAATTTACTGCTTCCCAGCATGAGTTGCAATCTGTGCTCCACACAGCCCAATGCCTGTTGGAAAAGTAATAGAATTAAGTGCTTCTATTGCCTAGTAGCACTATAAGTGTGAATTCCTCAAGTAAGTTTCTATGTGCCACAGCTATTGGCAGTCATAGTGTTTGTAGACTGAACATGGGGATGCATCACTCTGATATTCCTTGTGTTTCAGTGCTGCAAGGTCAGTATGAGTCCCAGAGGTATAGCCCTGACCAAGCATTGCTGCAGTGACAGGGCTGAAGTTCAGCTCTTGTTGAGGTGTGTCCCCCTCATTTTTTCCTGAGATTCATGAATGGGCTTAAGTGCCTGGATCTCACTGGTAATTACTTTATATTTGTAAAAGAATGAAATTGCCAAACCACTTTCTAATCCTTCGCTTTTACCTCTTAAAATGCTGCCTTTATAACAGAGTAGCTTAATGGCATTTTTGAGGCAATTACAAGTTCAGAAATTGAACTGCTAGAGGTGATCTTTTTTTGACTTTACTATTAAATAGATTTACTGGTGTTATATCCCAGGCTCTGCTGAATGGCTTTGCTATGCAGTCATTACCCAGAGGAGAAGGTTCCAGCTGAACTTTCTCCGGGGCACAGAGACTGGCCAGGTCCTGGTAGGTGTCAGTACAGGAGACAAGTGTGTTCGCTGCTCCAAGCATGCATAAACCCTACCATTCTCTTTTCCCAGGCTTCCTGGCATGCTGCTGAGGCAGAGTGCTCTCTGATCCCTGTCTATTCATGCAAGTGGATTCATTATACAGCTGCCTTGCTACCTCCCCAGCCCAGTGCAGATATCAGCGTATCCCACAGGTCCTATACTAGTTCCTGAGTTCAGTACAACATGGAAGAGGAAGCAAAAAGAGGCTTTGTGGAGGTCCCAAACCATGTTCTTTGTACCTGAGCTACTGCAAGAACTGTGCAGTTGTGCACAAAGCAATAAAAACTGCCTCAGCCTTCCTTTCACTGGGGAATAGTAACTGATATTAGGTACCAGTTTACAGGATTCAGATTCCTTTTTGTCTGAATTTTGCATTTGTCTGTCTGCTGACATCTTGCTTCTTCCTCACTTGCTATTGTAGCCAAACAGTCACTTCTCTATTTTCCCCATGTTGCTCAACTTTCCATTGTTTGTTCAAGTACTGGCCTCCTACCTGCCTGGCCCCCTCCCCACCCTCCTTTTTAAGCTCTGTGGTCTCCAAGCCAGACACCTGAGCCTTTGTTCTGCTTCTGTGGAAATTTGATTCTTTTGGCTCCCTCCAGAGAAGTCAGAGAAAACCAGCTTTATCAAGGACACTGATATTTTTTTGTTCTCCCCAGGTAGTATTGCTTCAGGTACTGATAATCAGCCTATTTTGAGACAGATCTTCCAACACTCTTCCCCCATCTCCAAAGTACATGGAGTAGCAGATAGAATACAGTAAAAGGTTTAACCATAGGGATGGTTCATAAAATCGAATTAAAATTCAAGAATTGTAGGTAGATTTTCCTAAATTGTCTTTCACACACATTAATTATGGAAAAAAATGAGTATATTTATATACACAGTGTCTCTCTATAAGTAACAATATTCCATCATAATGAGCTGTTAATTAAAGTTGGTTGTATTTCCAGGTATTACTATTCTGATAAAGTTAATAGTAAAAAAAAATAATTAATTATTATTTACAGTTGACTGATCTCAAGACAGATTTAAAAGGATACTTTCAATAATTTAATGTAATTGTTACTCTGTGGTATTCCCTAGAGCTATATAATTGTCTGTGGAAAAAATATATAGTCTTATTACCAACAGTTAGAAATAAAGAAAATCCCATATGCTTATTATGTCTTCTAGCTCAAGACCAAATCTCTTAAAGAAATAAAACCCCAGGAGATCTGAATTATAATTTGAAATGTTATGCAAATGGAACAACCACAGTTAGAAGAGGAAGAAACACAAACATACTAAACCAATGAAAACACATCATAAATATGGCCAATTGTAATTTAAGTAGAATTGCAGAAAAAGAATTAGGCACAACAAATCAGAACAATGTTAAGAGTAATAACACAGACTATGATGAATTTTTGGGAAGAAGTGTTTTTGAAAGCTCAGGGTTCAGAGAAAGCCTAGAATAGTCTTTCAGATATTTCAGGGGTGGTTTATGACTGTGGAATGCAAATAGGCTTGTGCTCTTGGCAGAAGTTAAACTACTCATAGAATAAGGGGTATGTTTCCTGTAGCTGCTCTAGGTAAGTTCCTGCAGAGTAGGAGGGGCAGCTGGATGAGGAGATGCGCCCTGCTCAGACTACTTTAGATTTAGTTTGTTACACTCTACACTGCATGTAACACAAACTGTAGTTGAGAGGGAGGTGTAATACCCTGAGAAAGGTATCTTTCCACGCAGAGGAGTGTTCATTTTGTTAGGTAAGGAATGGGGCAAAATGGGAAGGCCCACTCTTGCTGTCCTTCAAGACAGGTCGATCTTAATGTGAGATTTATGTGCTATTCACAGGATTGCATGGCATTGCCAGCAGTGGGATCTACCAGATGAATAAAAAGTGGTAGAAATCTTGTCTCTGATTGTGTGATAAAGGTAGATTCAGACCAAAAACTGATGGCAATGATACAAGGAGCAATCATGACTCTGCAGGGAGACTGAGAGATAAAATTGGAACAAAGATACCTTTCATTTTTCTAGAATCTCTAACTTTTCAGACGAAGTAACTTTGCAGGAAAAAATGGCCACAGAGACTTAGAAAGCAATGAAAAATGAATTCCTGATGGAGTAGAAAAGAATCAGTGATACAGATTTTTCTGCTTGATATACTGACTTTAATGGCAAACTTGGATTAGTACACTGCCACCATATGTTTCTGGAACTAATCCAAAACTTTTGTGTGTTTTGTGTTATCAAGTCTGATTCTTGAATCACCTGGGATAGGCACATTTTTAAGGAATGCTATGGAGATTAGAAGAGAATCTTTAGAAATTGTCCTCATTCCTCTCTGTGTCAGTCACTAAATACAAATGTTGCTCTTCCTACTCTCCAGTTCTGTTATTTGCCTCTTCTCAGCACCCCTGGGCTCACCATTCACTTCATGCTCTTCTGATCCCTCACTGCTCTGGACCTGGGGAGCTCTCCTGGTTTCCCCCTGGAGCCTGGCTTTACCTAAGTATTCCTCCCTTTCCTCCTTCCCTCCTGAATGGCAGCCCTGGGGGAACCCACAGGGATCCTTTCTCTCCTCTCTGCTGCCTCAGGATCCCCTGAAGCATTCCTCGACCTTTGAACTTAGAAAACATTAGGAGGGTAAGGATGAGGATTTTTTAAATACAGCTCTGAAAAATGCTAACACCAGGTTATTTTTTTTCATTGCAACTTTCTTTTCACAAAGCTCAGCCAAAAATGTTTAAATTCTAAAGTTCTGTTGACTGTGGGGACATAGTGAAGAAGTAAACCCCTAGACATTTTGGTGTGTGCAGCTGTGGGTTTACACATTGCAGATGGGAAAGGTTATTCTTTGTTTGGTTGGTTTTTTTTCTTTTTTGCTTTAAAATAAGCACTGAGAAAAAACTCCTAGATTGTGTTTGTGTCATGCTCCTGAACGGGTTTACCATTGCTTTGTTCTGGGGGTTGGATTGAATGTAAACATAAACTGTGTACCCTTCAGGTACTGGAAGGTCAATATAAGGTGCCCCCAGAGCCTTCTCTTCTCCAGGCTGAACAGCCCCAACTCTCTCAGCCTGTCTTCATATGAGAAATGCTTCATTCCCCTGATCATTCTGGTGGCTCTCCTCTGGACACGCTCCAATACGTCCACATCTTTCTTGTGCTAGGGGCTCCAGAATTGGATGCAATACTCCAGGGCAGAGTAGAGGGGCAGAATCACCTCTCTTGATCTGCTGGCCACAGTTCTCTTGATGCAGCCCAGGATGCGATTGGCCTTCTGGGCTGCCTTTGCACACTGGTGGCTCATATCCAGTTTTTCATCCACCAGCACTCCCAAGTCCCTTTCCACAGGGCTGCTCTCCAGTTTGTCCTCTCCCAGCCTATACTGATAATGCTGGTTGCCCCAGCCCAGGTGCAGGACCCTGCACTTGGCCTTGTTGAACCTCATAAGGTTCATCTGGGCCCAACTTTCCAGCCTGTCCAGGTCCCTCTGGATGGCATCCCGTCCCTCAGGTGTATCAGCTGTACCCCCCAGCTTGGTAACATCTGCAAACTTGCTGAGGGTGCCCTCAATGTCACTGTCAATATCATTAATGAAGATATTAAACAACACTGGTCCCAGCACAGACCCCTGAGGGACACCACTCGTCACCTTCCTCCATCTGGACATTGAGCCGTTGACCACCACTCTCTGGATGCGACCATCCAGCCAGTTCTTTATTCACTGAACAGTCCACCCATTGAACCCACAATTCTCCAACTTAGAGATAAGGATGTTGTGGGGGACTGAGTCAAAGGCCTTGCAGAAGTCCAGATAGATGACTTCATTCATAATGTTCCATCATAATTGAGAAGTGTGTATTTTTTGTGTGTGTGTTACAGGCTGTGTGTAGGTTATAACAAACAGTTTCGGTCTGATTTTGGACTTGTTTTCTTGGGATTTCACCAGAGGTACCTACACAGATATCAATGTATTTATATCAGGCTGAAATTAGTGCAAGGTGGAGAATAAGCAGACCATTACAGAAAGCTGTGGCGAAGCAGTAGTGCTGGCCTTTTCTTTGAGAGCGTATCATGGGACATACTGGGTCCATTTCATACTATTTTTAGAGGGCAGGCAGTCCTAGAACGTTATTTCTATAAGTAAGGCCGACCTTCAGAGCTGGGAGCTTCAGCAGCTCCCTGAAGCCACCTGGGCTGGCTGCCTGTGAGTGTGAGTTCCCTGCTCGACTCAATCATTCCAGCTGCAGTGCTCCAGCACTGGTCAGGCTCAGATCCTTTCACACTCATTTCCCTGTGTTTTGCTCCATGGCTTCAAAATTCCTTATCAGGAATGAATTGTCATTACTCCAGTGGCTCATTCAGTATATGGGGACCCCTTTGTCTATGACAGGAAGACTGGTGAAAGACTGCTTCTCCCTTCCCTCTTGTTTCCTCACTAGTTATATTGACTGTTAAGGAGGAATCTAGAACTTGCTGGGATACATGTCTCACCTTTTTGAGTAAAGAAGCTGTAGCATTGAGTAAAGGAATAAACTGTTACGGTTTTGAGGAAAAAACCAAGTAGGGGAATTTAGTGTCTCTGAGTCTGCCGGCTCCTATTTATTCTATCAAAATTAAATTAAGAGCTTAAATCAGCTTCAGTCATCATGTTTTCTTTCCAAATTCCTTGGTTTATAGGAGAGTGTTTCTGCAGCACAGGACTGATGCAAAATCAGGGGTTAGAGAAGAAGTGACTTCTCAGCTTTCACTTCTTGTCATTGCTACAGAGTGGAGTGCCAGCCTGCTTCAGACCTCAACACTAGCCTTCTTCAAAATGAGGGACCAAAGAGTCATGTGGATCCCAGACATCTCTTCACCAGAGAGACATGGAAGTCGTTACCCTCGAGAGCCATGCTGAGCTTATCCTGATTTATCTCTGAAGTGATATTTCATAGTAGGCATGTGATTAACATGTATTGCTAGGCACTGTCATTTTATTAGAGGAGCTTTCTAAGTACAAGGGGCTCTGATCTCATTAACAAGTGGTTCTGGAGGAACAAAAGAGAAAAGATGTAGATTTCTCATGAAGGAATCCAGGAAAATTGCTGTAGGCCTAAGACTTACCAGTGAACTGTCTAGTCAATGTTTTTAAATTTTGTATTTGTAATTATGTTTACATAATACTTGATTTAAAGAAAATTACACTACTTGCTTCCTTGTCAATATCACCAGCTGTATGAAGCTTCCCAAAGCCAACAACAGGCAACCAGACCAACTTTGCTTCTTTTCCCTTTATCACCTCCAGCAGATATCTGTTCCTGAAAACTGCCTACTTTGCCTACATCTTCAGATGACCCTGATCTGCAAGTAGGCACACAAATGGTCCTGTGTTTACGTGCACATGTACACATGGGTGCACACACTCACAGACCATTTGGACTCAGAATTTTACTTGCACAGGTATGCAGGACAGGGAATTTGTGTGTCTGGAGTCACAGACCTCACTGTGAATATTGTTCATATTGGTATCCACTTTTGAAAACTTAACTCTCAGGTTTTAGAATTTTGGAGGAATGTGAAATAATGATTTATGACAGTCCCGGTTTCTGGTGTTCTAGCTTATTTCTTAGACTTCTTTAACCTGCAGTGCTTATTGCAAAATACAATATTTATTTTCTTTCACAGTTTAATATGTTTTGTTTTCTCAACCTTCAGCAGCAAAAAAAAAATAGCTGTGAAGTTTCTAATTTCTCGGTAGTTATCCTCTGTTTTTATTTTCTTTTCTCCCTCTGTGGCTGGCTTACTACACTGTTTTTACCTGGTAGGAATGTAAAGCCAGGATCCCTGTTAGCCTTTCTTGCCTCAGCAATTAAAAAGCATTAGGTCATGCTCCAATCTTAGTCCCCTTTGGTCTTCTCTGCAGCATTACTGAGTTGTTTCCAAATGTAGTGGGTAATCGTCCTGTGTTAAGACAGAAGGATTCATTGTGACAGCCTTGTGCTTACTTCTTAATAATGAGTAGATTTTAAATAATTTATGGACAAAAACAGGCTCCCTTGAAATTCTGGCTGTACCTGTCTCCTTGATGTTTTAATGAGCTCTTGATTACTTGCAGACATGTTAAATGTGAGCCAGGAAACATTAGAGCCAAAAGTCAGGAGGGAGAAAGAAAACATGGCATCACTGAATAAGACATTTAACTGCTTTAATTCTCCCAGTGTTTGCAGGAAGAAAAGCTAACAAATACCCTGAACAGCCTCTTGTTTGGGGTGTGCATGCAGGGTAAGACAACCCTTTCCTGCATGTTTTGTACCAAATCTTTATCCTGTGCACGTACCTGTGGTGACAGAAGCAATAGAATTGAGTTTCATGGGTAACTTGCACAAACATCTGTTCCACATGACAGTCACGGATCTAAATCTTGTTCCTGCCTGAAAATTCAGACCCATGAATATACAGATGTTTTTTTAAAAAATTAGTTCTAAAAAGCTCTCTGGGATGAGTTTTCCCTGGTATATAAAACTCCTCTAGCATTAAATTCAATTAAAGTCCATTATACAGTCTGTGTATTGTGAGACAGTCCCAGGATTGCCTTTATCAGCTCTATATGATCGTACAAGACTAAGAATATCATTACTTTCAGGCATCCACTGTGCTTCTGGTGAATCCCTGACATCCCCTGAGGTTTTCTGGAAGTAGATTACTGGCTGCCTTTTGTGTTGATTATTTTGCCTTTTTATTGTACCTTCACAGGAAAGGGAATTTGATCTGATTATAGGGAATGTCCTAATGGGACCTGATGGTGAAATAATGAAATGGAGAATTATTTTCTAGAGATGGTATCATTTAGCGATGAAAGTTATGTACAGTATAGATAACTTGCCTTGACAGTGCACGAAGAATACCGTCACAAACTTCTATGCAAACGTCTAGCTGGGTCCAAAGATGGGACTTCAGCCATAAAATCAAGATAAATATCCCTCTGAGTAAATATTTTGTTCCTTTTAGAAATTATCAAGTAAAAACCTGATGAACCAGTGAGTTCCTGCCAAGTTTCAAGGCTACTCTGCAATGTTAAAGAAATGGAATTCTGACATTTCAGAACTTGTGTTTTGTTTCTTTCTGTGAGCAGTCCAAAGTGAGTACTTTTCAGAAATTAATGTTTAAAAACTCTTCTACTGGAAGCACCAACAACTCCGAAATTGTGTGATGGTATCTAGCTGATGAGAAACTAGTTGCCAGTATGTAAGTCAAGAAGCTGCTCCCAGTATCAATTCTCTATGAGGAAGCTACCCAAGAGCTCTGTGGCCACCCCAGGATTTCTGAACTGTGCAGCAGGTAGGTTAAAAAGCCTGGTTTGAACCATGACTTTGGGGCTTTCTTAATTCTGACTTTGGAGCCGGGGCTTCCAGAGCTGAAAACTGGTCTGGGACAACAAAGGTACTGAACCTTTGTCATATCCACAAAGTCCTGGGAGCACCCAGGCGTTACCCGAACAAAGGAAAATGAGTGGTCAGTGTAATCAAAAGTATCTTGACATTATTGTGGCCTTCCAATACCTGAAGGGGGCCTACAGGAAAGCTGGGGAGGGATTGTTTACAAGAGCTTGTAGTGATAGGACAAGGGGCAATGGTTTTAAACTAGATAAGGATAGATTTAGATTAAACATTAGGAAGAAGCTCTTTACTATGAGGGTGGTGAAGCACTAGAACAGGTTGCCCAGAGAGGTGGTAGAGGCCCCATCCATGGAGACGTTCGTGGACAGGCTTGATGGGGCTCTGAGCAACCGGATCTAGTTAGAGATGTCCCTGGTCACTGCAGGGGGGTTGGACTGGATGAGCTTTAAAGGTCCCTTCAAACACAATGCATTCTACAATTCTATGATTTTGAAATGCCAGCTTCCCTTTCAGGGCTTCTTGTCATCCACTGGATTTTTCTTTATGACTCTTCCTTATGACTACACTAGTATTTTTCTAGAAAAAATAATTCGTTGTCAGCTAAGACATGTTTTCTTTTCCCTTCTGGGAAAGTTTTCATCACGCAAAACATTATTGCTATTTTACTTCTGCTATCTGGATCTAGTCAGTCAAAAATTCTCACCCTGTGCAGGTATGTTGCAGGGAGATAGAGCTGTTGGCAGACAGAAACATTACAGTGCGCTCAAGACCTTGTGAATCATGCCATGAGCCCATGCTGCCCAGCACACTTAATGAAGGACTCTGATTTGTTTCTTGTTAGTCCTTGGGACAGCTTGGTGTGATGGTGCTTTCATAAATATTTGCTCTCATTGGTGACCTGCACAAGCTGGTTTCTTAAATGAGAGACTTCATATTCTCAGAGAAGAGAGAAATGAGCTGGCTTTTCTTTTGTCCATGTTCCTATGCAATGTTGACTGAAAAGCTCAGACCTAACTCAGGTGGAGAGATACTAATTTAATGTGTGTGAAGCAATTAAGCTAAGAGTAAGAACCAACATGAGTAATTACTCATGTTTAAATATTAGCTAGCTCAGCTTAAATGTC
Source organism: Eurystomus gularis (assembly GCA_013400335.1). NCBI lineage: Eukaryota > Metazoa > Chordata > Aves > Coraciiformes > Coraciidae > Eurystomus > Eurystomus gularis. The sequence goes on from VZZY01012821.1 coordinate 376,856, forward strand.
ACTTCTTCCCTTTAGTTTTGCTTAACAAGGTGTTAGAGAGATACACAGCTTCTTGAAATGGAAAAGTAACAACTCTTTCCTCATGGTGCAGTTCTAATCTATACTGCCCTCAGAGAGCACAGGCTTGCTTTGTCTTGATTTCTAGCTTTAAGATGCAGTTTAGTAGTACAAAGATGAATGGAGAAGCTGCTCATGCTCATGTAAGGAGTCTTTGGGCATTAAGCCCGTGGAGCTTTTAAGAGGAGGAGAAGAAACACTGGGCACCCTCCCTCAGAATGTCTTTCAGTACAGTTATAAGTATCTCAAAATGCATTGCATTTTAAAGAGATGCTCCACAGCAGAGAAATTAGGCTGTGGGAAGGAGGATGACAGAGAGTTCAGTATCTTTCCTTGCAATCCCCACTAGTACTACTTCTGCTAACTTACCACCTTTCGGGCTGCTGTCTCCAGGGTTTATGTTTGTCAGAATCTGCCACAACCTACAGTTGGTTGTAAGTGTTCCCTTTACACATCCAGAGCCAAAACTTTGTGCCAGGAATTTACCACAAATGGGAGTGCTTTTCTTGTCTGGAATAGCTTTGTCGTTTGGTATCAAAATGCTTTAAGTTATTTTTCCAGAAACATTATGATGTCAAATAGTCTGTATTTGCTCACACAGGATCACTGTTTCACAGCTGACTAAGGTTCTCTTGACCTCAAATGCAGGGTAAGAAAGCTTATAATCCCTCATAAACTTAGGTTGACTCAAGACATTAGCTTCGGTGAAGTTTCTTGCCACATTTTAAATGTAATATGGATCTGTCCTACCCAAATAAATTAGATTCCAGTGACTATATCTGGTCAATAAAATGGAATATGGAGATCTGAGATATTTCTGAAAAGGCAAGGTACTGGAAGTGTGACTCTGTCAGCTATTTCCATTGGTGAGCTGCAGTATATTTCTGATGACAAAGCCACTCCACTATTCTTTTTGCAGACATATTTAGCTGTTGTCTTCTGAGGAAGAGGGCTGCACTGCATCTTTAGGTACGATCCCTTTCCTAGCACAGGGAAAGGGCAAGCCCTTATCACATGAATATGAACCCTGAGGGATGCCATCTTTAATTACGAAAATACACATTCTGATTTATTTTGTCGGAAATTGGTTTGTACAGGGAGCCATGGAACGGGTGCTGGAGCATCCCAAACTATTATGAACTTAGAGCTTTGGAAAGAAAGGTGTGTGTTTTTGTTTTGTAAATGTCTGCCATGTAGACTTTCACAGTGAATAGCTGTTCTACTACTATAGAAACCAAAAATACCAAACTGGTTTCTCTTTTGAACAGCATCCTTGAGCATACACTGCTTCAATAACTTGCTAACATCTATTGTCTTCAAAGGCAACAGTACAACATGGGGAGGCAAGAGGATCCTTTTGACATTTTATGAATGTTACAAGACGGTAGTGGCAAGGTGAGATCTGCAACATTTCAAAGCCTTATTTTTCTTCGGTATCTATTTGTCTCATGCCTTTGTGCAAAGAGGCAATGTCAAGGGAAAAAATAAGCCTTTAAATATTTTAAAGTGCCCATTTAGGATTCATTTATCAGAGAACAGAATCCCAAATGTCAAACAGTATTTGATAGTTCTCTGTAAAATCATCATTAAGAATTAGCCTCATTTGACATTTTTAAGCACTTAGGCCTATCAAAAAAAAGTCAAGTGAAGAATTATCTATTTCATGTTCTGTAAGTTTATCTCTATCTGTAAAAAATGTCAAGTGAGACATTATGCCACTGCTGAATGCCTTTATGCAGGCTGCGCTGAGTGTTAGTATATCCAAAGCAAGCACAAACTTCACCTTGACTGTTTTTTTTTTTCTTTTAATGTTTTAGGAAACTTCCCATTATTACACCACATCACTAAAACTCTGTTGCTGGTCTCAGTAGTGACCAACAAGCCTAAGCAAGTTACTGATGTCTTGAACTGTTCTGTCTAGCACTGTTTGGAACCACAGTCATGGTACATCTGCAGTGTGCTATGAGGCATAGAGCAAAGAGCCATGTTGGTAAATTTTTTGTCTCTGCTGGGTTCCTGCATCATGAATTGGTTAATATGGAGATGCATTTGGGAAAGTCATCTTCAGCCATGCCTGTGTGTATAGCAGTGAGACTCAGTTCTCCCCTGGTGCACTGTCCTTACAGGTGTCTGTAGCAAACACAGGCAATTTGAACAGAAACTTCCACAGATTAAAAAGGAACACCTACTAACACTCTCTCCCCAAACCCAAATCTACCCACTCCCCCAACTTTCTGCAGCTCAGGTAAAGAGCCTACATACTATAGTAGGTGACATTTCATGTGTTGTGGGCATTATGTACAGAAGTGCTTTAGTAGTACTCTCCTATGGGTGGGCTGTGCTGTGTTCAGCAGCTCTGCAGACAATGGACATAGCGTAAAAATGTTAGAGAAGGCAATGGTTTAGTCTGTTCATGTTGCTCAAGAAACTGTGAGAAAGAGAAGATAAAAAAATTTTGGCATTTTTGGTCTCTGCCTTTCCTTTTCTTTTTTTCCCTTCTCATTTTTAAAACAAACTGTAATTGTGAAGGCTACTGGTTTTGTTGTATTATAGAAAAAATTTCATTTGGTGCAAAAATATAATGTCAGTGTTTTTTAAATCTTTGTGTTATAGTGGTTACGAGTACGTGCTGGGATAGGATGACTAGTTAGTGATATTAGTCTCTTTCTATCAGAGGTCACAGATGTGGAAGGTTTTTGTTTGGTTGGTTGGTCCGGAGTTTTGTTTTTAGTCTGTGATAAGCAATATTTTTTAGCAGTGAAATGTCCTCATGTGATTAGGAGGAGTAAAAAGATTTGGCAAGCTATCACTGTCCTCTTCTCTGACAGTGGTTTTGTTCCTTGAAGCAACTGCTTGGCAAATAATATCAGCTGTGAACTGAGCAGAGAACGTCCCTTGGTTCTAGCTCAGTATGATTTTTTTCTAAATCCTCCATGTGGAAAACTTGTGTTGCTCTGACTGACAGGGCAATTTCAGGGAGTAATGAGTAAAGATGGAAGTCCGTGAGCAAATTAATCAAATTTCTTTTGGCAACATTCTCTCCCAATTTTCAAGACTGTCATTTTAGTTATTTCAGGAGCTGGGTGAAGGAGATCATAGCCATGGACTCCCATTTTGCTAGGTGATGTAAAATTTGGTGATAGTAATAGGTGCCCAAGTGAGAAGAGGTGGACTTTGAAGTACAGTCAGGGTCGGTATCTCCTTCCAGTACTGTAGTTAACAGATGTATAGTAAAGGTGCCTAGTTTGATACTGGCATGTAGTATGTTCTCACTTCACTCAGAACTAGTGTTGTAAGGTCAAACTGCCAAGGTGGGAGAGGAAAAAAACATTCCTCAGTTCCAACTAGTAGGACCTTACTCTTGGATTTTTTTGCATCTGTGAAACATGTCTGTTTTCCTCTCTTAGCTGGAATCAACTCACTTCCATGTCAGAAGGAGGTTTGCAAATAGCTTCTGCTGGTACAGAATTGAGTTGTGGACCAGGTGCAATTGCTAGCTGCAGCTGGCAGAATTGCAAGCTAAAGGTAACTATAAGCTGAGATTCTTGTTCCTTTGCTCTTCATTTCAGAACACCTCTTCACAAGCTCAGTTCTTCTGTCTTTCCACTCCAAACCAATTCTCTTCAGTGATTTTACTTTTCAGCTGGGTCTCAGCTAACTAACTGCACTTTCTGAAATTAACAGCATGTTTTTGCAGACAGTCTCTGCTTCCAGCAGTGGTAACCCTCATGTTTAGAGTCACTGCCAAGAGTTGGAGTGCAGACCAAGGTCACTGCTGACTCTTGTGTACCACACTGGGGGGTACCGAAAGTGAAAGGCTGCACCTGTGGGGAGGACTGGCCAGGACAGGTGACCCTAAACTGACCAACGAGGGATTCCATCCCATAGATGTCATATTCAGTATAAAGCTGAGAGATCACGAGGGTCTTGACCCTTCCCATCTGCCTTTAGGACCCTTGCATTCCACTAGCCTTTGCTTCCCTCGGGGGCCTTCTTCCCTTCTTGGACCTTTTCATGCCTTTGATGCTGATTTGTTTGTTTGTTCCTGAGCCCAGCTCCTGGACCCAGTTCCCCTCTGCTGCTGAGCCCAGTCTGGGACTTTGCCAGAGCCTGCTCCACAGCCTCAGTGGTGATGGTGACATAGTTGCCATCTAGGGGAGGTTGGGTTCGATACTGGTTTTGTATATGTTCCATTTTATTATTATTATCTTCATAAAAGCTGTTTCAGTTTTCTAGTCTGGAAGCTTCTCTCTCATTCCCTTCCTCATCTCCTATTTTGGAGGGCAGGGGGCCATAAGTCTCTCTCCCTTAGTCTCTTCCTCTGTTTGCAGGTGGGAAAGAGGGGTTAACAGAGAGCATCTCTTGTAGGTCTGTTGGATTGAATATAAACCTCAACAGTATCCCTCCTTATACATGTAGTACTCCTGCCACACCCCTGCCACAAACAGAGGAGAGAGAGCTCAAACTTTTGCCTGGCTCTGAACTTGTTTCGAACTTTCTTTTTCTTCTTTTAAAGTAGACAGCTGACCTTGGAGAGAGTAACAGAGATCTAAAGCAGCGGTGCAGTAACTCAGTTCTGCCAGGCAGCTTCCTTCATTAGAGAGCCCGACAAATCTTACTGCCAGGATTCAGGATTAGTCTCTGAAAGCTCCTCTCTGATGGCAGTGGACAAGGGATGCACACAGCCCTTTTTTTGCATCAAAACAGGACTGCAAGCAACTAGGACAGTTTCCTACAAGCTGCAATAATGTGCTGTTTAATTCTATATGCACACATGTAGGGGCATATATGGATATATATGTATGTGTATGCTCAGGAAGGAAGAAAGAATGAACAAATATCCAGGAGTTGGAGTGAGGAGCATGGCATAATGAGAATGACAAGTATCATCTTTTATACACAGTCATTTAAAACACAGTTTGTCCTGTACATCTTTACATACTCCTTTTATTTATGTATGCTTGTATGTGGGGGTGCATAAACAGATTTTTATCTATATACGTTACTTCAACTTGAGATATGATGTTGAAAAATTTATGGCTGAAAATGGCAGAGGAAACAAGCATCAAGAGGAAAAAGACAGCAGATATACGAGCTACAGGAAGTTCTTAGGAGACATGGAAAGGCGCTAACAGCTTCATGAAAGTGGAAGGTAGCCTTTTTTCATTGCTCAGCACCTGATCTGGCCTAATACCCCAATGCCTATCTGTTCGTTAGCAGTAATCTAGAAACCTGTCTGAAACACTGGGAAATCAAACTTCGTGCATTTGTGCTCTGCTGTACCCTACAATCCTATTAAAATCAATTTGAAGACAGAAGCTACCCCTAAGAAAGGGGTGAGAAGAGCCAAATTGGCTACATGGTTTGTTGTGGGATAAAGAATGATTATGCAATTAAACTTCTTTTGTTGTTGGCATTCAGATCCACGTGGACAGACATAGATTTTCATGAATGTAATTACCATTCTGTTTACAAGTGGATTTCACCCTGCGTGTTCTGGGTGTCTGTGATGAGTTATGTTAACTGCATTGTGTTGGGGCTGCACCCTGAAAAGAGAATGGCATGTGTTCCAAATCAGTATGTTGCTATGTTTATTTTTTGTTCCCTGCAAGTGAAGAACTGCTCTCACCAGCCATGCAAGAGTACTTTAAGGCTTTATCTTCTCCAGAATTTCAGTGTATGAGCAGAAAAGGAAAACCAGATGTTCTCCCTTTTCTAAGATATAAACCCTGACATCCTTTTTTCTTGCAGGCTGAACGTTTTTCTGGTGTCACGCTGCTGTGGTTCTTCTTTGCTCTTTACATCTAGCAGCTGAGCCCTCAACTTAAGGCTGCAATATCACAGTAAAAATGTTCAACTTCATCCATAGAAAGCTTTATGCACTTTATGGGCAACTGAAACCAATAAAGTCAGAGTGTAATGCATGCAACTCCTAGCAGGGTCAGAGAACATACCAGATGTCTTATCAGACTTTTAATTACATAAGTCTGATTTCACTCATGAAAAAGCCTAGACAAGAACCTAGTTCATTTCACTGAACCTTCCTGTACTGAAGCCAACATCCCTTCACTGATCCCAAAGTCCCTGCACTTTGGATTGTGGTATGGGACTAGTATTTTGCTAACCTCAGTGTGTGAAGAGTCAGTGAGGGAGGAAACTTGAGGATAGCGTGCAACTTGCGAATGAGTCCTTTAGCTGGACCACTTTGCGGTTGAGGCTATGCTAAGAGATACATTCTTTCTACAGCTTGGTGAGTTGGTTTCTCCCTGGCTCTGGACCACTGATGCCAAGTGTAGACAGAATTGCAAAGAAGCTGAGATCCTGAGCAGTGAATGAAAGCCATTACAGCATAGGGATATGTGTATGATAGATGCTAGAAAGATCTGTCTCCACCTTGTGCCAAGGTAGACATAAGTGATCTGCATTTTGTGTGACTTCACAGGACTGGACAGATGAAGTGCTTCTGCAATGAGGAGTCATCCTGGAAACATCTGTTCAGAAAAGGAGAATAAGTATTTTCCAGCTGAACCTCACTTTGAAATGCAAACCATTATCTTTGCAGGCTTCAGTTATCTCCTTTATGAGTCTGTCTCTATAACAATTCTTTTAAAGGAATGCACCATACACAGTGGGTGAGCTCTATTTCTACAAGGCAAACCACAATCCTTTAAAAAAATCAAACAAAAACTAACTCACCACCACCAACAACAAAGAACTGCAATATCAGAGGACTTAATATAGTAACAAGGAGAGGAAGCAACCTCTTGAAAATTGAGAGTTGGAGAGATGCGTGTTAAAATAGCTATAATGAGCTGGATCCATTGCTGCTGTTAACACTGAAAATGCTTCAAAGTTAGATGCTACAGACAAAATGCCCTTCAAAGTGAATTGGCTCCAAAGAAAGGGAAGAAGCCTCCAAAGTTTGCAAAGAAGTGTGAGAGAAAAATATTTCCCCCAGTTTGGAATGGAGTTGAAAAGGAATAAATCTTATCACCAAAGGATAAAGAGCAAGTTAAAAAACACCTTCAATCCTTGTCTGCTGCTGATGACCCTGATTGACTTTGAGACAGTAACAAAAGCTTAATCTTGTTTGCAGTGTATTGAGAGATGGCTGGGGGAGATTGACTGTGAAAGGGTAGCCTCTGATCTGAGCTCAGAATGACACAGGAAAGGTAAATTGTTTTAGAAGTTCCAAATACCATTACATTTTCCCTTGTAACTTTGCTTAAACCTTTAAAAATTTTGTCTGCCCCACAAAGGCACAAAGCAAATCAATCACTTTTGCACCCAAGGAAAATTCCAGAGGTCCTACTGGGTGGATGGGGGGGATGAGTGAAGATTTCAGCCAGTAAGAGCAAGGCTTCTATCACTGATATAATGAAAAAATGTTTAAAAACTAGATATGCCTACAGGCAACAGGTATTTACTGTCATTAAGTCAGATTTTAATTACTAACTATTCCAGCATCCAAACTCATTTCTAGAAGAGACATTCCTAAGCAAATAAATTCAAGAGATTTTGACAAATTTTCAGTCCCACAGAAGCAGAGAGTGAGGTTTCCTCACCCGAGGAAGTGGTTGTTAGAAGGTGCTGTCAGTTGTCCTTCCGCGAGAGAAAGAGAAAAGCTGGCTGTGGTGGCCTAGCGGTATGGCTGCTCAGGGCGGATTTTGTGTTCTCCTGAGTAACTAAAACACATGCTTAATGAAAAAGAAAAAAGCGATTCCTCTTTCTTCAGCTGACGTTGAATTGCAACCTTGTAGCTAGCAAGGTAGACACAGTACAGAGTTAAATGAGCCTGGCCAAAAGCTGGCACACTTGTACTGGTGTAAAATCCTGTTCTTAGCCAAGCTTTGTAGCTGGTCTTATGGCAGTGCTGTGGAGACCGCAGCCTTGGCCAGCTAAATGAGGACACATTTTTATGTGTGGAGAGGAGAGTGGGGAAGAAATCAGGGCAGTGAAAGCCCAGCAGTGTCATTGCTGTATCTGATCTAGGACATTGAGTATACGGCAGATTTTCAGGTAGCTGAACAATCTCCATGCTATACTGCACCGTGCAGGAAAATCTCCTTTCGTACCTTACGATGTTTTCATCTGCAATCACTGTCAGTTATACCTTTGCATCTCCAGCGCCTCATCTCTCTTTTGGGGGCAGGGGGAATCTAGCCATTCTAATCAATGTCTGCTTTTAGATTTCCTATTTAGCATACTGCTAACATGCCTTACAACAAGGCATATTTTTTCCTTTTAAACTTTTCTCGCAACTTTCCCCTCTTTTCTCTTCAGAGGTGCTTTATTTATCAGAGCATGAATTCATACATTTGAGATCAGAGTACTTCTTGCTTTGCTTCAGCACAGATCCTTAGCAATTAGAAATTATATGAAAGGAAAATATAATTGAATTTTTGTCCTTGCAGTCTACTAGCTTTGTGATTCACCCTTTGATTCAGAGCTCCCATATTTTATCTCTTTCACAGCTTTTTTATTTTTCTCTCAGAATTTGTTACTTCTTTCGGAAAGGCAGTACCCCCACTTGATGTTGCTTCCCCCTCCAAAATACCTTCTTTTTTAATTTTTATTTTTATTTTTTTCTATCCTAGGGTTAGTTTAAGGCAGCAGTGATTAAAATCTCTTAAGCTGAATAGCCAAAATTCAGTTATGGAAAGCAGCAGAATAGTTTTCCCAATCCCTGTTGTCCAGCACTTCAAGCACTAAACCCAAGGCAGTGCTCTCATTCCTCTAGCAGGAAGCTGTTCCCACTGTCTGCTCCTCTGACCCTGCTGTGTGCTCCCCTCTGCCCCCCAGCAGCGCTGGGTGCTGGGCTATAATGGCGATGTAGAGGTAGGTGAGGAACTGCATGACCTCATTTTCTTCCCCTTTACAGCAAGGAGGAAGAGGAAAGATAAGGCCAAAGGTGGAGGCAAACACGTGGTTGAATGCAGTGGAGCCACTAATCATCTGAGCCACTTGGGAAGTGGTGTGAGGTTTAGGAGGTGTGTGTGTTTGCGCACACCTGTGTCCTTTCCACATGCACATGTGTAGAAGAGTACACAGACAATCACTGTCCCTCTCACCTTCATTTTCTCTGTCACAAAGACCAACCTGGAGCTCACTAAGGTCACTAAAAAAGTGACCTCTACTAATGTGAATTAAATACTTCACAGCTGTAGCTCACACAAGTGCCCCATTCTGCTTTTACTTTGGATTGTAGAAAAGCCATGTTGTCACTCTGGGTTGCCAGTTACATTCATCCTCTGGGTAGTATTTCAGCGTGATTTGTGATTGTGTAGCACTGCAGCTTCTACTTGTTTTCCTTTACAGGCAAAGAAGGAAGAGAATTAATATTACAAGTCTGTACAAAACCTCCAGAACCACTGTCAATATTTTATACTGCTTTACATTTTTTAATGCTAGTTTTGGTGAGTGCAGGAGTATTGTGTTGGTTTAAACGCAGCAAGCAATGTATCTGTTGTTTAGATCTCACTATTCTCTCTTCCATTTAATGGTTACTACAGAATGAGCCTTTTTCTATACATTTCATATCTGAGGTAGTTCCCTGCTGCAATCATCTAATACCTTCACTCTCCAGAAACAGCCAAGCCCTTCAGGAATTACATGCTCTGATTTTGGAGAGTGATTAGATATGGCTTAAAACACTCAAGAAAGCAAGTTCCAGAGAACTGATAATTGACCAGTCTTTTTACCTGTTGTGAAGAGGTTTTTTTCCTTTGATTTTTAGGACTAAAATTATGATTGTGTAAATACATTCCTCAGAAAGTTGTAGTATATAAACTGCATAACCTTGTGAGTACGATCAGAAAAACATTTTATTTCAGATATGGAATTTCCTCCACTTTCTTTTTGTTTATAATTGCTACAAATAATATCCCCCCCTTGTCTTCTTCCCTGTTGTATGATGACCTCACTCTTCGCAGGTTCCTGTGGGCAGGATGCCTTTTCACTGTTTCCTTCCCATCCCATTCCTGTACCCTCCTTCCGTGTGGTTTCTATGTCTTCCAGTGAGGACTAGCACCTTTGGAAAGCTGAGATAAGTTTGCTTCAACAAATTCTTTCCTCCTTCATCCACACATGTATGTGCACACCTTGTGTTTTGGGCAGCTGCCAGCACCACGCGTATGCACATTTCTCATTTTGGGGTGTGCTACTCACTTGAGAAATATCAGAGTGGCATAGGACTGAATGCAGAACTGTACCAATCTGGTGAGGAAATAAGATGTCTTAAGCATACAGTGGGCTCAGCTCACTGTCCCTTTTTTTCTTTTTTTTTCTTTTCCCCAGAACATGGACTTTGTGGATTGTTACGACTAGTAGCATCCTATTAGGAAGATTCTAGACAGCATTGTCCCTCTGACTTTTCAAAGTGTGTTGGGAGCCTGAACTCCAAACTTAACCACGTTTTTGTTTGAGTATTTTAAAATTCTGTAGTCCATTTCTCTGTGTCCTGGGTTTGGCTAGGATGGGGTTAATTTTCACAAGAAGATGGGAGGGGCCACAGCCAGGATAATCAACTGAACCAGCCAATGAGATGTTCAATATCATGCTGATATCATGCCCACTATATAAGGGGACGGCTGGCTGGGGGAATGTTGAATGATTCGAGCAAGCTGCATTCAAGCAGTGAGGAGTTGTGTTGCGTGTCACTCATTTTATATATTATTTCATTAGTATTACTGTTATTACTGTTGTTTCTTCTCTATTTGTGTTGTTCTGTTAAACTGTCCTTAACCCAAGGGCAAGAGACAACATGGTTCTTGGTTGCCAGCTGGGGTTAAACAATGACACTGTACAATACCACTTTGTCATTGTAGATGTTTAGACATTGTAGAAATTTAGAGAAGTCTTCTTTATTCGCCAGATATAAATATTTTTCTTTCTTTTATAAGCTTTTTGTAAGCTATAAATTTAGCTTACCAAAGGCTGGGGGTTGGGGATTACTAAAGGAAAAAATTAACTGCTAAGTCATCATGCTACTAGAATCTACAGTTTTTATTCATATTTTAGCCAAAAGTCTTCATTTTTTAAGGTGTTTGTTGATGCAAAATGGTTCATCAAAGGACCAGCATATCAGTAATAAACTTAAATCTAAATTGCATGGCAAATCCTTTCCATTTCATATTCTGTTAAGTTTGAGGTCCTTAGAAAGTTTTCTAGAAAACCCTCCAGGCAACTGACTAAATTAAAGAGAGAAATTACGGGCTGAGAAGACAAGTAGGGACATCAGCAGTGAAGGATAAGTGTTAAACTGTCTTTCTCTGCATAATAATTTTATTGCCTGGCTTGACGTATCGTAATGTTGGAGATATATTACCCAAAGTAAGTAATACAGTGCACCATTAAACACATTATGTTGTAAATAATTAAGATGCGTAATGTTAAAACTTTGGGTAGAATGTAATTACTGTACTCCATGAAAAAATCAATGGCTACTCCAGCAATGTAAGTAAACATTAGAAACAATGTTTCGTGAACATACACACTTGACAACTGTTTTGTGAATGTCTTTTATAGGCTATTTTTGGTTTTGGTCAGACGAGATACAATGGCTCACAAGCAGAAAATATTTTGTCTGCCTTGAAAATTTGCTCTTCTTTTGAGTAATGAGGGATGCTTCCTGCTTCAGTCAGCAGCAGCAGAATGCAGAGACAAGGGCTGGAGTCAAGTGCATGGTGCTTGACAGGACTGAGCTTGCTTCATAGCCCGTACCCTAGGGCTCTCTCTTGCTAATCTAAAGCATAAGGTAGGCTTATTCCTGCAGTGAAAAAGCTGACATATCCTGCACTTACACTGGTGGTAAGGTATGAGCACAGGTGGGGAATGAATCCCTTGTGACTTTTATTCTATTCTAAAGAACTGGGAGCTTAAGGAATGAAACTTGCAGAAAGCTCAAGATCATTCAGTTGAACTAATCAGGGTGATAGAACTAAAATATGAATTTAACATGTAGTCCTACTCGAATCTTCAGTCAGTTATGCTAGGAATTTGTATGGCTGCACTACACATAGGCCCTGTCTAGAAATATTTATAAAAGATACCACACGTATCAAACAACAGATTTGTCAAAGATGAAATTCTGGCTTTCCAATTACTTTTGATGAGACCATGTTTCACTTGCAGTGTCTGTAGTGGATCTGTTAGATTTGTCTTTCAAAGAGTTTCAAAACAGAAAAGGCAAGTAAAGCCTATTATGCTGAACTGTACATCAACTTAGCATTTTTCTTGCAAGCACTTCTTTGGTCCTAGGGAAGTGTTCAGAGGAAGCGGAAGATAATGCAGGTAGTTCATCTATGAATGTTACTCTGTGATGTTTCCTGTCTGAAGGAAGTTGTGTGGGCACCCCTCACAAGCTTGGGACTGAGGCTGAAGAATTCCTTTGCAGTACCATAACGCCTTGAACAGCCCACCAATACATTGAGAAAATGAAGAATTTTACATGCAATGCTTCATGGCGTTCAGGAGAGCTACTCTAGATGCCATGCTGATGCGAGATCAGAACCGGTCTCCTTACATTACTTGCAGCAGGATGCCTTCTTTTCGTACTTGGGGACTTGCATTTCACAGGCAGCCCATCAGTGCCTGGGCAACAGATTTTCAGGAGACACTGGAAGGCTCTCCTCATCTGCTTGCCATTTGATTCAGTTGTTTTGTTTTGGTTTCAATTATGGTTGGGTTTTTTTTTCCCAGCATTGCTGTTTGCAGATTTACATTACTGACTCTAACAGAGAACCATAGCAACAGGTGTCGTAGAGATCAATCAGATAAATAAATGATACATTTAGAGTTCATTCTTATGCATGATTCCATTAAAATGAATAACTCTAATAGCACCTGGCAGGCATGTTTCAGTGTTTGGGTGATCTACCAGAAGTACAATGTTCTGGTAGCGGATAGTATCTTTCATGCCCAGGTGATTGATTCTTTTTTTTCACTCTTTGAAAGAATTAACTGTTGCCCTGTCATTTATCATATAAAAGCTTCTGAAAAATAGGCTTTAAATGTGGTTTTGTATAAGTTGTTCTTCAGCCTTTCCCACAGTGATTTGAGTACTTTGCAGTTGTCCATCAAAAGGATGCAACTCAGAGCTGATGTGGGAGATTCAACCTCTCTTGCATTCTGTTCAAATCAGGAGAAAGAAGTGTACAGTATGGATTTTGTCCAGGTTTAGATAAATAATTGATTTTTTAATGAGAGGCATTTTCACAACAGTCCCCACCTGTGTTGCAAGGCACAGTGGAAGTAGTACTTTGCCATCTGGTTGTAGGGGTTGTGTTTGTGGTCAGATGGTTGCATCAGCTGGCTTCTTTGCATGGTTTTGTTGAAGGTGAGCTACAGACAGTTTTGATTTACACGTACAGCTGAGAATTTTTACTTTTTTAGGCTTCAGTATTAAGTCCTCTATGTTTTTTTCTGTCTGTGAATGGGTGATTACCACAGAGATCTATTTTTGTTTATCCTTATTTTGATAAAATATTGATCAAGAAAGAACATCTGTTGCCAGTGTCTCTGTAAAAAAAAGATATTAGTGTAGCCCCTCTATTTCTGCCTGCACTGCAATGAGTGGTATCGCCCTTCTGCCATTAATAATCATTTTATTTCACATGGGTAAAGAAATGAAGATTGACATTGATGGTTCTTCATACAATTACTCTGTGATTACTGAAATTCTGAAGGAGGGATTGCAGCTCATGTCAATGTACTTTATAGCTTTATTTCATAGCCTGTAATACCATACCCTTGATGTTAATATTCAGCTAGTGCTTTGTAGCACCCAACCTTTCAAGCTGTTCACAACAGCATTACTTTGATTTAATTTAACAGAGACAAACATATCTTTCATTAGCCTGTGAGGTACATGGGTTTGTAAACTGTTTTTCTTATATCACTGCACTTTGTGGCTTTCTTGTCCTTTTCTCTTTCATTTTTTAATTGTTATTGAGACCAAGATTGAGTTTATTAAGAAAAGTTTCTTCTTGTGAGCCCTATGCTTACTCTAGAGTAAGGAAGAAATAGTTTTTCCTTAAAGCTGATATTCTGAGTTCGTTTGGGAGACATTTGATTCTGAATGTGTGTGTATGTGGCTGCATTAACACTCAGTTTTAACTGACTTATTAACTGAAATAATCAATTTTTCCTGAACTTAGAAATAAGTGTTTTAGAACATACAGATCTTGCTCAAGTCCAGCATTGCATTTCAGTGCAGAAAAGATATTTCTTACAGGCTAGTGGTAAGTGATCATTACTCATGGTAGTGATCTGATGGTCTGAACCTAAGATTCTGAAGGAAGCAAGTGGAGAATATGACCAGTTGTTTGGTGGGTTTTTTGTTGCTGTTGTTTTTGAAAAAAAAACAAAACAAAACAAAAAAACTTCTGTTACATTTTTCAGTGATGTAATCTCTTCATGACAAATTTCTTGTAGCACAATTATACTATATGTTAATTCTATTTTAATGATATACTAATTCTTTTTAATATAGATGTTTTGTTACTGTTATGCATTTTACAGAAGTTAACCAGGACCCTGCTTTCACCCTGAGCCCTGATGTGTGGCAGACTGTGTGGTGGTCTCCTCCTTTGTTCCCCTGCAAAGGGATTATGGGCAATAAGGTCACTGGTGAGAGAAAGGCAACAATAAGTTTATCTGTGGGAAGGAAGTACTCCTAAGTGGGTATCTTCCTGTCTCTTCCCACCTCTTGCCTGCCTTCCCTGTTAGGATGGGGACTTTCTGAGGAAGAACCTGCCAGAGGTTCATTTCTCTTAGCTCCCAGGCACAGATGGGATCTTAATACAACAACACTTCATTGCTGTTTTCCAGTGTTGGAAGACAGAAAAAGATTGCAAGTACGTTCAATTCAGTGCTAACATCAGAACGGTTGTCTGAAACCATTTTTTAAAAAAAGATATTCTGTTTCAGGTGCTCAACTTGTTCTGTGATGTGGTTAAAGATTATGTTTTTTTGACAGAAAGGTGACTAAGCATTGGAACAAATTGTCATGGGAGATTAAGTCTTTAAGTCAAGACTTGATAGCAGAGTAAAATGTCATTCATTTTCAGACTTCAACTAGGATACTGGTTTGGAAATTGGGGAAGAATATGTTGTGGACTGAAGAAGTGGCAAGTCAGACATGGGCACTCATAATACCTCCATCAGTACACCTGAGTAAAGCCGGTGGTTGTTTGTGGAAGAAGCGTATTTGAGATTTTGACAGCTTACACTTCCCACTACACTTTGGCCATAAATCCAAAACTGTCCAATGAAACACAGAAGTCCTGGGAGGCTTATGGAAGTCACTTAATAAAAGGATACTTTTTTGGTTCCTTCTGTACAAGTGCAGCCTGTAGTGCAGCATTTTGTTACAAATAGGTCCCAATGAAGCTCTCCTTTCTGTAACACTGTGTGAATTTGGGATGAGTATGGGATTGGCTTTTGTTTCACTCAGCTACTACAGCTGGCAGGGGAGAAGGCTGTTCCTGTAGGTCTCTGTAGCCAAGAATGTTATGTAAAATACAGCCAGTTGATAATGTTTGGAGAATCTAGCTGCAGGAGATCACTGAATATATGAAACTTTGTTTTTCAGCCCAATTTGATAACTTAACCTTTAATACACAGAGCCAAAGACCTACAGATCAACCTAACTGCAAAGGGATTTGCCCACTTCGGTCAGTTCAGATGCTTTTATTCATACAAGCTGGAGTGGCTTTCACTATGTTTCGATTGCATAACTAGAAGTGTTTGCAAATAGACATGCTGTTGCAGTGATCGGCTAATGAGGCAAACATAAAATCTGACCAAATTTTCATGTGTTAATTTATTCTCTTCTTGCAGTGAAATGCTCTACATCTATTTCTTATTATTTATAAAACCTATCCATGTCTTAAGCAGCTTAGTGAAGACTAAAGTGCTGTAGAGGCACAGGCTATGAAACTGATAATGAAAATTTGTAGAGGATATGTCATATCATGACATAGTTGTTATGGGATATAGGGCTTGAATTAATTCACGAAAAGTCATAAATATCTATGGATTTGATTGAGGCAAGGATTAGGGGCTGCAATGTGCCTTAGACCTGTAGGGATCTGAAAGCTTTTTGGATAGTGTTAATAAACCGCGTCTCTTAGGGGAGAGTGTTTGAACACAGTGGAATGCTTTTGGTAATGGTGGCAATTTTGAGCATTACAAGATGTGGAAAGCCTTGTGTCTCTAGGTAAACTGCAAAAGTAATTCTTCTTGAAAGCATGTCTTATTGCTAAGCATAATATATTGTGGAAATGGAAATCTGTGTGTGGATTAGACAGCTGATTGGTACAATGCAATGAATCCATTGGAGAATTTAGAAAGGATTTCATGCTGTTTGCAGAATATGAAGGGTATTTGATGGAATTTGGCTCTGATTTCTCTAGTTTGTACAATTATTGATATGTTAAGCACAGTGCTCTTTCTCTAGTGCAATATAATCTGTTTTTTAAAAGTTTAGTTGTGTATACTTGTCTCTTACATAAAATTTCCCCTCCCTTCTTGTCTGGCAAAATTAATTTATTTGAACTAGAGCAAATATACTACAGATTATTCTTCTAGTACTTAATTCATGCTATTTTAAATGGAAATATAATTTTCCTGACTTTGTTACAAACATACTTCAAAACAAAATAAATTTTACAAAAAGATGGAAAGCATCTCCCAGCCAAGCAGTGACAAGCATTGACTCATTCAGCTGCAGCCAGCTTCTACAAGGTATATGGGTGCTACTGATGCCACTTCCAAACTGTATCAGAGGTGAGCTTGGCAACTTCTCTTCCTAGAATGTTTTAATTGCAAAATCTTTCTCCGTGCCAGATACTATTCAAGCTAAACCTAAGACAGCCAAACATTTGGGCGTGTTCTGATATACCAGACTTTCAGTCTGGACATGACCACATCCTGTATCAACCATGTGTTGGTGAGATACCTTTGTAACAGACATTCGCCAGCATTGAATGAGTTAACAGGTTGTACAGCCCTTATTTCAGGCAGCAAGTAGGCCTCTGAGAAACCAGTTTTCATTGAAACTGGGGACTGTGGAAGAAGTGCATTTCAGGAAGAAGAGAGAATTAGGTTTTGGTCTAAATTTGCAGTCAGAAACATGCCTTGTAGTGAAGCCCTGATCAAAGGCATATTTCTGGCTCAAGTAAGTGTTAAGTTTCAAAAATATCCACATTTTCAAATGACAGAGCCCTTCCCCCACAACTATTAGAAGTCTGGAAAGTAAGAAGATAGAGAAATTTATTTGCATTTATTTTTCTGTCAAAAAAATTGCTTGAAGTCTTCCCTCTGTTCTTGCAGATCAGGAAAGATTTAGGAGCAGTACTGATAGGAAAACCGTATATGTCACCTTCCAATCCCCCAGCCATTGTCTGTATCTTCATTACAGTTGCTTTATTTTAAATTCTTTTTGCTGTTTCCATAATGCTCCAGTCACTCAATGTTAGATGCAGCAACTATTTAAAAGCCTGAACCGTGAATTCTCTGTTTCACAAGCCAAAGACTTCCAGGAATTTTACAGTGAAACGACCTCTTTGTAGTTACAGCTAAATTGATTAGATCAGAATGGGCTTATGGGCAATAAGGTTGCAAGAAACTGCTTGCTGAGTCACCCTGTGATCTCCTTGTAAAGGAAACATGGAAAGCATGCTCTAAAGGCTAATAAAAATTGCAATGAGAACATTGCAAGCACAGAATGAATGACTTCATAAACAGGTTTATAGCATAGCTCGAGTTTCTAGGCCATATAATCAACACTTAGCAAACCTTTTTTGAACTTCTAGATGTGTTTCAGTATGAAAACACCTTGGGTAGAGTATTGTGGCATAAAATTATATTTTCCTCTGAAGCTACTCATACTACAAATCATTTTACTACCAACATGAGCAGTCTCCATCAATCTTGCTATCTTTTTTTCACAGCGTAAGTTACTTTCACTATTCACTTTTCATTTACAAGTCCCTAGAGTTGCTCAGTTCCTCTGGCTTGGCTGGTGATAATGAGATGTATCACAGGGGAAAAGGTAGAAATGAGTTTGTGAAAACTGAATTTAAGGAAATTGTACTGTGCAATGTGGCAAAATGCAGGTAATTTGGCAGTATGATTGCCTTGTTTGTGTCTTTTAAGAGCATCTCACATGTCATCAGCCAGTTCTGTAACTTGTTGAATCATCTCAGCAACAATGATATCAGCAATAGAACACAGGGGGAAGTATAAAACTTTCTGCAGAGCTTGAGTCCTGTTTCCTTTTTTTGATGGAGTTAACCAGAGACAAAAATAAAAATGGTCAATCTGTAATTCAATATCTTGAGCAGTTTATAATTGGTAAGCCAGTGAAGGTATTTGGAGAGGAGCAGAGGATGTGAAGAAGTAAGAGTACAACTAACAATATTTTGATAACTAGCACTATTAGAAGTGTGCAAAACATTCATGGATTATAGTGTTTGGCTACAGAAGTAAAAGAATGGATTTTATTAACATCATACAGTGAAAAATAGCCAGAGTAGGAACACAGAGCACACAAATGAGGACCCTGAGGAAGATGAGACATGGAGTAGGTGCTGCACAGAAGGATGACTTGTTGATGTGAGGGCAAAATGGAAATGTTAAGAAGTTTGAGCCTGACCTGGTCTGAGGGCTTGGGCGTGTATAGATAGGAAGAAGAAGATGGAATGTGAGCCTGTGGGCTGGAAGTTTAGAGACAGGTTTAGCTCTAAGGGCGGTGCAAAAATTGGAATTGATGCCAGGAAGAGAAAGCAGATGGTTTGGGAGAAAGATGGTGTTGACTGGAAAAGGACAGGGAAGACTAGCTGTTGAAGGAAATTATGCACTGTTGTTTTTCCTGGCTTTGAGTTAATTTGGCTTGGAAATAGTAGAACTGCTACCAACCACAATTTCCAGATCTTCCTCTCTGTAGGAAGCACAATGGAAGTGTTTGTGACAGACCTGTATCTTTTGTACCATTACTTGAACGTCAGTAACTTTAAAACCCAAACAAACAAAAACCCTCAAAACCCCCCAAACCAACCCCCAGTTTTGATGTAGAAATCAATGGTTGTCATCTTAAGGCAAAGAAATAAAACTTGGTAGTGGCTTTTCCTCTTGGGGAAAAAATACCTCCTATAAATGCTGGGAAGTGACTTGGCTTGTCATTAAAAAGCCTGTTCTGGTGATTGTGGGTTTTTGTTTTGTTTAGAAACTTGCTGACCCATAGAGTCAAGTTCAAGCATCTAGCTCAACAAAATCATGAGAACTAAATTTCACTCAGTGAGTGCCCTTTTACAAACACATCCAACATTTTTAATTCCCTTTCTCTCATTTCTTGCTCATCATTTCTTGCTTCCCCCAAGTAACAGTAGGATCATTCAGGGAAGGAATATCTAATATCTACTGAATGAAGGAAAAATTATTCATATTATTAAATCTCTGGGACAGTTGCAATGCTTTGATTTGGCTAAGCAGCTGTCACAGAATTTTCTCTGATTCATCTATCTTATGTGGTCTTCCAAATTATTAATGCTAGTTATCCAAATATCATCACTTGTTTCAAATGCAGTTACACCACCCTCATGGAAAGATGCTCTACTTGTGCAAGAACAATGTTTCATTTACTTCTAGTTCTTCTATTGTTACAGTGCATGTAGATAAGATGTTTTCATAGCTTTCAGATGAATT
>VZZY01012822.1:0-13563 GCA_013400335.1 Eurystomus gularis
TGTCTTGGGACAGGCACCCATCCGTGCCTATCAATAAAATACATTTGAACTACCTCCACTCTCTGTGTTACTGGCCTGCAGGCCGGGTAAAGAACCCAGATTTGGGACAACATTTCCAGCACAAATCCAAAATACAGCCCCCATACCAGGCACTATGATAAACACTAACTCTACCCGGGCCAACCCCAGCATGCCATGGGACACACACACGTGGTCAGAGAGCTTCTGGGACATGCTGGGGCTTTTACAAAAACCCAGTTTGTACATGCAATGTATCACTTAACCACAGCGTGAAGGTTTTTTTCTTTAGCCAGTGTACAACGTACTCAGACTTCAGGACACAGCTACAGAGGTATGTACCTATTTACACAGCCGTATATGAATCTTGTGAACTCCAGC
Source organism: Eurystomus gularis (assembly GCA_013400335.1). Taxonomy (NCBI): domain Eukaryota; kingdom Metazoa; phylum Chordata; class Aves; order Coraciiformes; family Coraciidae; genus Eurystomus; species Eurystomus gularis. The sequence goes on from VZZY01012822.1 coordinate 400, forward strand.
GGTGTCCTGGTTCAGCCAGGACAGGGTTAACTTGGTGCAGCCAGGCTATTCTATACCATGCTAACATCATGGTTAGCATGGGGGGAGATGGATCCACTCAGGAGCATCTCTTTGTGTTTGTGGTATCGCTTATTTGTAGATTTCTTTCTTACTGTTGTGACTGCGATTGCTTCTTATGTGTCACTGTATTAAACCCTCCTTATCTCAACTTAAAAGGTCATTTTGAAACTCTTTTCTCTCCGCGGCAGAGGGCAGCAGCAGCAGCCACGTGGCTCGGCTGCCTGCAGAGACCGAGCCCCGCCGTGGCTTTACTAAACCACTACAAGCGCAGACATTCATTCCTGTCCACAGAAATAAACCCCAGCAGCCTGTCTGGCACCGAGTGTCCTTTCTCTTCGCTGTCCTCTACGTTCAGCTGGAAACACGTCCACAGTGACACAGAGCTCTGAAGGTCCTTCACTCTGCACCAACAGCATCCTGGCTGCATCGCATTCCAGTTCCCATCTCACCCATGTCCTGCAGGAGCCTTCCAGGAGGTCCTGCATGTGTCTGACACTCCAGCTGTAAGCTACATGCAGCCCAAATAACAGAGCTATGGGCCACCTCCACGGAAATGGAAAAGTCGGATGTTTTCCGCTTCTTTGCCTGACTTCTCTTTGCTGAGCTGTACTGTGCAGTACAGAAGCAAGCCAGAAACAAATGCATCATTTCTATACGAAGCTGGTAAATGGGAATGAAACCTAAGTGTGCAGAGGCTACATTACGAGCATAGGTTTAAGTATCTGACAACTGACTGAAGCCTGGCTTCTAACAGACCAACACAAAACTATAAAACCAGTACTGAAATACTTCCCTTGAGATTTCATTCCATCTCCAAGATCGATTTCAGTCCGCAGAAACCAAATGGGTAACCTAAATGAGCAATTGTATGTGCTAGCATTGATCTGTTCATTAGCTGGATATAAAGTGAAGCTCTAAACACAACCTGAGCTGGCCCTTTCTTCCGAGTACCAGTTAGATGTTGTACATACGAGCCTGTCAAAGAACAGAATGTACAAAAGACTTTTTGAAATGCCAGTTAAAGATTCTGTCAACATTTAACCCGTATCCAAGGCTAAACTATAGCAGTTGCTCTATCCCCTGATGACCCCTCCACAGCCAGGAAGGGGATTTGGGAAAAGGAACAAGGACGCGCAGGTTGAAATGAGAACAGATTTAATGAAACAGTCAAATTAAACCCAAAGCCAATATAAAGCCTACAAAGCTGTACTCACTGCAGTGAACGTGCAGCAGTCACAATAAACAGAAAAGCATCGTCAGGGCCAGAATGGTAAGGGATCCCTTCCAGTAATGGGGAGGAGAAGGAAAAGGAGAGAGGAAAAGGTGGAGAATGGGCCAAATTGTGACATATGTGAGTGGCAGAGAACAGGCCAGCTCATGACATGTGCAAGGGCTAAGGACGGGCCAGCTCGTGACATGTGTGAGCGGCTAAGAACAAGCCAGGTCATGACATGTGTGAGGACTGAGATTGGGCCAGATTGTGACACGTGTGAGTTGCTGAGAATGGGTCAGCTCATGACGTGTGTGAGTGGCTGATAACAGGCCAGCTCGTGACACGTGTGAGCACTAAGAATGGGTCAGATCATGAGAAGTGCGAGGGCTGAGAACGGGACAGCCGTTGTGACACGTATGAGTGGCTGAGAATGAGCCTGGCTGTGACACAAGTCGTGGCTGAGAATCTGTCAGCTCATGACACATGTGAGTGGCAGAGAACAGGCTAAATCATTACATGTGTGAGGACTGAGAACGGGCCAGGTCATGACACGTGTGAGTGGCAAAGAATGAGTCAGATCATGAGAATTGCAAGGGCTGAGAACAAGGCAGCTCGTGCCATAAGAGTAGCTGAGAATGGGCCAAATTGTGACACATGATTGTCTGAGAATGGGACAGCTCATGACATGTGTGAGTGGCTGAGAATGGGTCAGCTCATGAGAAGTGTGAGGGCTGAGGACAGGCCAGCTCATCACACGTGTCAGTGTGTTGGGCAAGGTGTTCTTCCTTCTCAGTGTGGGACTTTGCCTCTGTCCCTGATGGAATTCATGGAGTTCCTGATGGCCCATTCCTGTCTAGGTCCTGTTGAGACGTCTAGGTAGTCATAGAACTTGGCAGTGCTTCTGAGATCATTTTCCGTAGCGCTCCCTTCCTCCTTTAAGAAAAAAATGGAGGAGATATGCTTATGGCAGAGAAAAATAACAAATGGGGAGTAGAGTCAATAAAATGAGTAACTGTGGAAGAAGCTGATGATGATCCCAACTTCAGCACTTAACATCCTGAGCACATTCCCTAACCCTAAACCCCAAACTCCAAACCCAGAGAAGCTGTGGATGGCGTTCCTACGCTTGGAGATATTTTAAAACCTCAGTGTGCTGAATACAAACCATAGCTCTAGATTCTGTCCTCCTCCTCCTCATTCTTCTCTGTCAGAGGGAACAATTCCAAGATCTGTTGATTGTACATTTTTTAATCTTAACTGTACAAAGAAAGCCACATAGGTCAGTAAACAATTAACTTCCCATTACAGAGATTTCCCCTCCCCAGCCTTCCCATAGCTTCTGACAAAGGCACATACACTGCCAGGTTGGTCTGTCAAAGAACACACTGGCTGTGGAGCCAAAAAACCAGTGAAATCATTCAGAAACAAAAACACATCTGCAACTTAGTGTAGTGATAGCATGATGTGTGCTTTTTGTCTATTACAAATTTCATAACTGTATCCTAGCTGGGAACTGTTCCAGCATCATCATCAGTGACAGCTATGGAAGAACCAGATTTTTGTAACATCTATTAGAAAAAAACCCAAACCCTCCACTTACAAATATTCAGGATTGTTATCGAGAATGTGCTGCATACACGCCCTTCTCCTTTACGTACATCAAAAAGATTCTGTACCGTGTGTATAGCAGCTTGCTGTGGCACTGCCAGCAGCTACAGCTTCTTGGTGATTTCTTTCATATGTCAGCTGTACTTACCAAAATCCTTTACTTTCCTAAGAACTAAAAATAGGGGGGTTTCTGTATGTCAGGTGATAATAAAAATGCATGAAACTGACCCATGAAACTGCAGGAGACTGAGGACTTGTAACAGGTACAGGACAGGTTCAGCCGAGTCTTTAAAAAGCTTCTGCCTTCCTCAGTGCAAAGGGACGGCAGAGTCCAAGAGCATACGCTCCTAACAATCCCCTGGAGACCTGAGCAACGTTTGCCAATACCCAGGTTGTGAGTCCTCTCAGAAGCTCCAAGACTGCAGTGTCATGCCAGTGGGATCTGGAGTATGAGCCCACCTGGCAAAATGTTGGCGCCTACTCTAAACGTGATCACGCGCTCTCTCAAGCTCCAGTGACAATACTGACTCCCTTGACTTAGATGAGAGCCCAGACACTTTCTTCAGTATAAATATGTACATCACAGAAGCTGAAATATAAGCAAGATTAAGAACACTCTAAAGTCATCTTGTTGCAGATCTGCAAGTTCTTTCTCCTGCCCAGGAAAAACCTGCTCAACTATGGCACAGGCACTCCGCTGAACTTTTCCTGCATTCTTCTTACCTTCTGATTCTCTCTCCAGATTCAAAGGAGCTTCTGGTTGTGACCTTACCTAACGTTAGTGAACAAGACACGGTTTGCTCAGTTTCTATCCATGCTGCATCACTCTTGCCATTGTGTACAAGGACACAGAGACATTTCTGGCAGCGCAGATCTAGATCATCAACCTTACTCCAGTATTCACATGAACAGCAGAATTCACAAGTCACCTTGCTGAGTTGTTTCTTTCACTTCTTAAGTTTTCTCCCCAAGAATTAAAAGAAAGACCAATAAAGGATGTGTGAAGCAACGATATTACAATCATCGTCACATACTTCATTTATTCAGTTGTATGAGAGGAGAGTAGTAGGACAATGAGTGTAAAAAAGATTCCATCTCTCAGGTAACTCTTCTGCTTTGGGAAACTGAGCAACGTATTTTCTCTGGTTAGAGAAGCTGCTCCTGAACCATTGACTTGTTTGGTAAAGAGTTCTTTGATCACAGAAAGCTGCAAACAGCAGCGTTACTGACAGTGCAGCTGGGAACAGAATTGTCACTATCAGCCTTAAAGACTGATTTTTCTTTCAGCTCTTGAGATCTTATGAATAAAGCTACATCTGTAGATGTTGTAGATCAAAGCACGTCTGGTACAGACAAACATGCTGCTGTTTATGATCTAACACCATGGCAAGAACAGTGGAAGTTACACACTTTTGATAGTTCTCTACATTGATAACAGTTTGAAGCTCTTCTTTGGTACCCACCAGAAATTCTCCACACTCCATCATCCAGGTCTGCTACTGCTCTTCACAAACTTAGTGTTAATTTAGTCCATTGCAAAGTGACAATCCAGGACACAGAATAAGGAGGAAATTTGTGCCCTGAAACTTGGCCTTTACATTTTAGGAAGTCAAGTCAAATACCGCCACCAAGATCCAGTTTTTCTGAACCCACCCTGCATGTACATGGCTGAGCTTCAATATTTGTACAGGAACCTGTGCCCAGATATACAAATATAGCAGTGTCTTTCTGTTCCTACTTCCATACGCATGGTTTACGGAAATTTTGTTTGGTTTAAAAAATGCTGTCTCTCCTTCCTCGTGTGTGTACACCCTTCTGTCTATTGGCACAGCGTTTTCTCCCAGCTTGGTTTATACACTATGCCGACGGTTGTTGATCATGGCCACAATGTGTTGCAGGTCCAAACTTTTCATCATAACCTCCATGAACTCCTCATCTTTCCTTGCTCCCTCCACAAATTCATCCAGAGAAAGTTCACCTGTGTCAGACACAAACAGAAGACATTGGAATCCTGCCAATCCACATTTGAACAGGTAAAGGAGTACAGTAATCTGACTTAAGAGACCTCTTACTATACATGCACTGTTCTAAAGCACCAGGAGGCCTGAGAGAGTCTTTTTAAGCTTACATAAAACTTCCTCAATATCCAGGCAACTCCAGCGTCCCTTTTTTTTTCTCCACACAAGGGAGAGGGTATATAAGAAAGAATAGAAGCATGTAGCTAAGGAACGGGGTCATAATCCTATAAATCAGGCTGGATTAGCCACCTCCTTTTTGGCCTAACCTGTCATAGTCTTAACCTGCCCCATACTTGCTGGTTTTCATGTTTAAAAGAGTGACAGAAGGAAGCTGTGACAGGCAGAAATAGGCTTTCTGTCCTAGGCCAAAAAGCCCTTCTGCAGGCGAGCAGCTCAGCAGAGTTCTTCTGGAATAACAAAACAGTGCGTCAGAAAGTAATGAGCACATGAAGGAACAAGGAAAGAAACATCTCTCAGGGACCTACAGCGACTACAGAGGTGCTGGCCAGCTTTTGACTGACTGGTCCATAGCACTTCATGTGCTTGTTGCACGGCCTCTAGCAGACCCAGTGAAGAAACTCTGAACTTAACATTAAATTCCAGTTCTTCCTTTCATTGCTGCTGAAAAATTGAGGAGCAGCTGTGGACATCTGCTAATATTTTCCACTTCTAACTCTGACATAAGCTACACAGCAACATACAAAAAGGCAAAAAACACCCCACTCCACAACCCCACTGCCAAACTCATGTAGACAGAACACAGCTGAGACTTAGTACAAGGAACAAATCTTGTCATACTGGTTATATATGATAGAAGGGGAAAAATGCCTTAGCAAAATTCATGGAGAATTGTTGTGCTGGTTCAGCCATCCTCATTTTATGGTGCCATCAGTTGCCTGATCACACAGGCCAACACTGAACTCAGCAACATCCCCTCAGAAGTCTTCTTTCAGACAGTCCTGCCATAAATTCCTATGGGCCCAGCTCCTCCACTGCCCACTGTGGTGCCAGCATCACCTGCTGAACACAACAGACAGAGATGGCTCCTCAGTGGCCCTTCACAGGGAAGGACACCACCAAGAGAAATTGCAAAATGCAACCAGCCCCAACAGAAGCACATCAAACAGGAAGCTCCTCTAACTGTTCAGCTCCTGGTTGATATAATCCTGGCCTTGCCTACCACCCCAGCCACGACCACCTGGGTGAGGGCAGAGCCACAAAGACACAGATGAGTCAAGTTCTGCCTCTGGAACATGAAGCCAATAAGAAAAACAAAACATTCTACTAGGTTGTGACTCACTCACAGGTCAACTGCAACTCGGGGCCCACAGCTCAGGCCCCAGCACTTCAAGAATACATTACTGGATGGGGATTCATATAACAAGCACAAATTAAATGGAGAGGCATGAAGTTCAATCAAGAAAGGAAGACAAAGTTGTCTTTCTGTAGCACAGAGACCATTTGCTGACAAAGACAGGAATCTTACCATCTCCATTCACATCAATTTTGTTGAAGACTCGGTTGGTGAACTCTTCTGCACTAGTTTCATGGTCACCACCATTAATAGCTCGAATAGCCTAAAAGAAAAGAGCAAGAATAGGAAGCTGCCTAATGGCTCCCAAAATTAAAGACTGATTCCAGTGCAGCCTGTCAGCGTAGATTCAGAGCAATGCAGTCATGCCTGGTACCTTCGCCTTACAAATGAACCAGCATCATAGGAAAACACAGCAGAAATCATCAGGGCTTATGGTTGGCACTGAAGGGCGAAGGGCAGCATGGTTCTGGAGCATAGAATGAGCAGTGAAACCCAGAGGATCTCCTTAAATCTGCTTAGGTAGAGGTTAAGCATTGCAGAAATGGCAGAACCAGGATTCACCTAATTGAGCCATTTTCTATTACCATAGGGTCCACCAAGCCCAATAAACGCTGTCAAATACTCTCTGCCTCTGACACCATGGAATTCCTTTGCAGTCATTTATTTCTATTCTCGCTTTTCCTATTTCTATTTACACACTGCTTCCCAGTGTCCTGCTTCTCCCTAGAGCTCCCAGGAAAGTTTAAGCATTATTTACTACTGTTCACTACAGTTAGAATCATAGAATCATAGAATGTATTGGGTTGGAAGGGACCTCTAAAGGCCGTCTAGTCTAACCCCCCTACAATAAGCAAGGACATCTCGAACTAGGTTGCTCAGAGCCCCACCAAGCCTGACCTTGAATGTCTCCAGGGATGGGGCCTCCACTGCCTCTCTGAGCAACCTGTTCCAGTGATCAACCACCCTCATATTAAAGAACTTCTTCCTCATGTCTAACTTAAATCTACCCTTGTCTAGCTTAAAACCATTACCCCTTGTCCTGTGACTACAGACCCTTGAGAACAGATCCTCTCCCACCTTCCTGTATGCCTCTTTCAGGTATTGGAAGGTCACTACAAGGTCCCCCTGGAGCCTTCTCTTCTCTAGGCTGAACAACCCGAGCTCTCTCAGCCAGTTCATCTCATTCATGACCATAGAGTGTAGTGTTCTCTTTTCTTTCCATGCCTAATTTCTTCCTTTGTTTAAAGATGTCCTATGATTCCAGAGCCTTCATATTGATTTGAAGACTATTTGGTTTCTAGTTTTTACCATCTGATATTGGTAAGTTTCTTCAATATACTAAATATCACCTCAGCAACTTCCTAAGGCTGCCAGAAAAGACATTGAACTTACACCTACAAAATTCAAAGGGCAGTAAACTGCTTGCCACCAATTATTGCCATGGAACTTGTTTCTCAAGAGCTCTGTGTTAAACAATTACTGTACGTTGCTTCACTGTGATGTCTGAGTATTTCTACTGCAAATTATTAGTAGGAGGCTATGCATTACTACAGTTATTGATTTGGTTTGGTCTCTTCAATGCCCAGCACTAAAATTCATATTGAGATGAGAATGCATTGCTAACGTTGTATTAGTTGTTTTATTTGTGGTCAGCTCAGGCTTCAAATCTTTACCTACCAAGTCTTTATCAGCTTCAAGCCTTTATCAGACTTTTCTTATTAAAAAATGTAAATTATTTAGGGTCACTGAATCTTTCTTGTTCCCCAGTCTCTACAGAATAATCTTATTTCCAGCATAATTCATTTTGAGATATTCATAAGGTTATGTTTATGCGTGTACTTCCAACACCTTCCACAACAGCAATTTGCACACAATCTTTTCCATTGACAGTCACTCTTCTTCATAATATTTGCTAGAGTCAGAAATGTTTTATTACATTGACATTTAGCAGCTGGTTCTAAAAAGCAAAATGGGAGTAACTCTCCAATGACTGTTTGGGTGGGGAAAAGGACATATGAGGGACACATTGCAGAGGCTACAACTGACAGTCACAGAGTCCAAAATCTTGGTAAGTGCAATTTAGGTCCTAGTGTTGTGGTTTAGGCCCAGCCAGCAACTAAGCACCATGCAGCCGCTTGCTCACTCCTCCCCCCGGCGAGATGGGGAGGATCAAAAATATAACAAAAGGCTCATGGTCCAAGATGAGGACAGAGAGGCAGCACTCACCAATTGTGATCAGGGGCAAAATAGACTCGATTTGGGGGGAAAAAAAAGTCAGTTTAATATGTTATCAATCAAATCAGAGTAAGGTAATGAGAAATAAAACCAAAACTTAAAAACACCTTCCCCTCACCTCTCCCTTCTTCCTGGGCTCGATTTTGTTCTCAAGTTGTCTACCTCCTCCCCGCCAGCAGCACAGGGTGAAGGGGAATGGGGGTTGTGGTCAGTTCGTCACATGTTGTTTCTGCTGCTCCTTCGTCCTCAGAGGAAGACTCCTCACACTCTTTTCCTGCTCCAGTGTGGGGTCCCTCCCATGGAAGACAGTACTCCACAAACTTCTCCAGCATGAGCTGGAGTTCCACAAGCTTCAGTTCTTCAGAAACAGACTGCTCTAGCACAGGCTTCCCATGGAGTCACAGCCTTTTTCAAGCACGGCCCCCTGCTCTGATGTTGGGTCCTCCATGGGCTGCAGGTATGCATCTGCTCCACCGTGAAACTTCATGGGCTGCAGGGGGCCAGCCTGCTGTCTCACCATGGTCTTCCCCACAGGCTGCAGGGGAATATCTGCTCTGGCACCTGAAGCACCTCCTCTCCCTCCTTCTTCACTGACCTCAGTGTCTGCAGAGCTGTTTCTCTATGTCCCCCCCCTCTCTCCACTGCAGGTTCCCCAGCAGGTTTTTCTTCCCTTCTTAAATATGTATGCTATGCTACCACCGTTGACGACTGGCTTGGTCTTGGCCAGAGGTGGGTCCAACTTGGAGCCAGGGAAGCTTCTAACAGCTTCTCACCGGAGCCACCCCTGTAGCCCCTCCCCTGCTAACAAAACCCTACCACACAAACTCAATGCATGCAGGCATCTAAAACAGTTTTATGGAGTTCGCTATGCTGTGACATATGCTGTGGTGGTAAAGAAAAGTCTGTCAAGGTTTGCTTTCTGGACTGTGAAATTGTGGGGAATTCTGGTTAAAGAAAGAATGCTGTTAAAGAAGGTCTTATCCGTGATCATCCATATGGGGAATAGCAAAAGTCTTACTTGTGAGGTGGAATTTGTCTTTAAGGAAGGAGGAAAGAAAGATCTCTGGAGACTCACCTTAATGATGTTGAGCAATTCATGCCGATCAATGCAGCCATTGCCATCTACATCATATAGCTTGAAATACCACCGCAGCTTCTGCTCCATCTTCCCACGGAGAACGAGGCTGAGGGCAGCCACATATTCCATGAAGTCAATATATCCATCCTGTGGGAAAATGAAAACCAGATTGCAGCAGGAAGAAACCGAGGGAGTTATGGCTCTGGAGCTGTTTTACCTTATTGCTCTTCAGATTCACAGCTAAAAGAGAAAGAAAAACAAATGGCACAAAGATTTGACTTAGGGAAAAGCTCCAGTACACACATACACATGCACACATATGCTATTTCTCTGGCCACCTTTAAGATCTCATAAATACCTGGATTCTTAATATTCTGATCTATTCCATGCCTAGGTTACTCTGTGCTTGCCATCTGCGGAGATGGAACCTGTCACTTCTCATGGCCAGTGTGAATGAACCCCTCTGTGTCTACCTGAGCTGAGTGCCTATGGCCTGCTGGGAGAGCAAACTGATTCAGAGCCCTAGCAGCAAGAAAAGTGGGAGGTAATTCTAACCTAGGTTTTCTGTACTAGTCTGCTTTGTCTTTGTGGGAAACTGCTGCTATTTCAGTAAGCCATGGATCTCTTCTCCAATATCTAAAAAAAAAAAAAAAATGACTGGAGATATCTTTTAAAATACATAGAACATGACTTGGCAGCTGGTTTAAGACTGACTAAAATTTGAAGCGGTTAAAAACTAGTAACAAGTAAAGTGCATATCTCTGTCAAAGATTCTGAATAACTACTTCAACAAACTACAGAGCAAAAAAAGAATAAACTTTCCTTTATTGAGGTATTGAGGATACCTTTATTGAGGTATCCAGATGCCTTCCTGGAATGGATGTAAATAAATACATGTAAAGGGTGAATGTAGGTGGACCAGCAGAGCACCAGTGTTTTACAGCAAGGATCACATTTGAAATATTCATTCCGGATATTTGCAGTACTCCACTTCTGTGAGTTTTTCATAACTTCATTGAGCAAAGTCACAGGAAACAAAGATAACCAGCTCTAGAGGTGGGAAGGAGGGCATGATTGCAATTTATAAAAGAACGCTATTGAAAATTTACCCTCTTTGTCCTCAGCAGAGTATAAATGTCCAGAGGGCAGGTGATTCCATCCATTGTCAGTGTCTGTATTACTACAGGGTGGCTCTTCCTCCAAGTGCTCTTGTTCCTTGCCCTTGTTTATAAAAGGAGCTTAGATTAAGTGGATAACTATTAACAGGCTAAGATTAACTAATGTAGGTCCATCCCCACTAATTGCTACACAGTTACTTCATTTCCCTTGTGATCGTTATCACTTTATTTAGGAGATAGCTCTTTAGCTTTGCATGACCAGATGTGAATTTGAGAGTCTTCTTAAGACATTGTTTACTGCACAACATGGGGCTCACAGGAGAACTTTGGAATGCGTAACATCCTTGAACAAATTTTAAAGTCCTTAAACATCCCAAGAAATGACAGAGGTAAAGGGAAATATTTGTGCAAGAACTGTAAATGTGTTGGTTTAGTTTATAAAACTACATCTTGTCACTATCATCATGCTGGGCACAGAGAACTTAAGGATGAGAAAGGATATTTTTGAGATCTGCAGTCATTTCCAGTCATTACATCCATCACACAGCCTCACCTACCCTAATGGAGCCTGGCTACTGCCCATTACCTTTAAGAATTCTGTAATATTCCTTAATATCCCTTAACTCCTTATGCCTTCTCAAATGTTGTCCAAACCAACGTTCTTTGCTGGGTGCCTAGGCCTTCCTTCTCCAAAACCGACCCTGTGATTCCCTACCTGTTTCACATGTCTCTGTGACTAGTTCCTCCTTGACTCACAGACCTTTGCTCCAGCCATTTCAGAACCTCTGGGCAGAGAGCAAAGCCAAATTCTCCCAGGCTGCCATAAAACCAAATTTCTCTGTCATTGAGATTATAGGCCTGCAAGCATAGGCTTAAGTATATATGGATAAAAAAAGAGGGAAAAGTGAGGGGCATTGTGGGTTTAAAAGAATTACAGGGACTACTGTTTCTTACCTTAGAGACAGCCAGTGGTCACAGTGAGGAATACTTCCTAGCTCCCGCTCTATGCCATACCTCCTGGCACTAAGGAGAGTCACACAGATCGTCTGCCTACACAGCATTAATTTCAGCTGCAAATACTTGGAAATTACTTCATCTGTGAATGTTATAATAATTTCTATTGTGTTTAATTCTAACTGTAGTCCCTACTAATACAGATATATTTTTAAATAAGAATAAGAACATATAAGAATATCAATAAGGTCTCCTTTCATTAGTATGTTGCTAGTCAAACAAGGCCAAGTCAATTAATACACAACAAGGAATTCTCAAAATTCAACAATGAACTTGTACAAGGTAGTTAAGTAACAAGGCGTTACTACCTGTAGTTACGTTATCTGTGCCATTATCTATGCACATTAACTTGCTCCTTGCATTTAGCAACTTTACTTTAGTGTCCCTCAGCAGCCTTCCACACCAATGTTTGTAAGCGAAAACCAAGGACTCTGGAAGTGCAGGAGTTGGTTTGCTTTTAAGCAGTACGAGACAGTTAATTTCCTTGCTGGAGAACTCACCTTATTCATATCAAAGGTGCGGAACATCTGCTCAATGTACTCATTGGCCTCTGGATCCAGCCCTCGAAGCCCAAAGAACTGTTTAAATTCGTGCTCTGTCAGCTGTCCAGAAGGACACTCCATCATGAACTTTTTGTACCAGTGGTGGATCTCAACAGCCTGCAGATCATCCACTGTGGAGCTGCTGTTGTTCCCCATGCGTATGCGTGGTCAGAAGAATGATGCTACAGGAAAGATCCTCTTCCTCCTGTTGCTCTCACAGCACTGCCCGCCTGCTCCTGTCCACGTTCAACATTAGTGTCAGTTAAGTGAGGGATCTGACTTCCCCCAAGCCAATTATAAATGTTAATCTGCTCAGAGGCTGATTTACAAACCTGAAAGTTTCAATGATCCAAACAGTCTTAGAACAGAAAGGCGGTGCAAGATAATCTAGCAAATCACTGCTATTTCAGAAGCCAAATCAGAAAGGGTGAGAAGGTTAATCAGACACTGGCATCAGGAGCTATACTGGTTTGGTACACTACCCTGTTTTTATCCTTGATATAATTATACAGGAAGTTAAGAGGAAAAGGCTACAAGTTGTGGGATTTGAGGTGAAGTAAAGATCTGCTCCACTAACTGGATTTGAGAGTCTGTTTTCTCAAGTGGAAGTATTGGATAATTTAGTGGATAGGACCAGAAACAATTACAGGTGTAGTCCATCAAAAGTGTTTGGCTATGTGGGAAAAGCTCATCTCCACACACACAGAGGCACAGAAGGGCAATGGCAGGGGGGGAACCCCAAATAATCCCTTGACCTGGCTAATCCCAGAACCACCACAGAAGTGGAATCAATCTATAAAAGGCTCATCTGCACAAACAGGAAGGAGCAAAAAGAGACAACCACAGGCTGGAGATCCCAAAGAACCCAGTAAGAGAAACAGAGCCCCTGTCCTGCCTCCTTCTAAGGCTCTCATAGGGAAGCCATCCCTATGGCATCCCTATTCAGCCTCCCTATGGGGAGGG
>VZZY01012822.1:13836-63382 GCA_013400335.1 Eurystomus gularis
TGCCGCGGCGTGTTCCGGTGCTGAGGTGGCTGGGGCGGGTTACGTTCGGTGCAGGTCGGTGGTCCCGGCCCTCCTCCCGGGCTTGTCGTTCCGCCGTGCGCCGGCCGCGGGGCTGTCGCTCTCTCTCTCTCCCGGGCTCCTGGCCCGGCCCGGCCCTGCCCTGCCCCGCCGTGCTGGTGCCTGCGCTGCGGCTGTGCCGCCTTTCGCCGGTCTGGCCGCGGAGCCCAGCTGTAACCCGGCAACGAAGCCCGCCTGGGGACGGTTCCTGCCCGGTGAGGCCCGGAGCCGTTGCGGTCAAGTGAGCTCTCGCCGGTAAGTCGGTCGGCGGGACCGGCGAGGTGGCCGTGCCCTGCTGTGGCTGCACCGGCGCGGGCTTCCCCGTCATGGGTGGAAGTTGTGGCCGCCTCCTGGGGCCGCGGGTGACGGGGCTGGTCAGGTCTGTTGCTCTTCTTCCACCCTTGTCCCTTCCAGAGGCCCGCTGCCCAGGGTGAGAGGTTTGGTCCGGGGCGTATGTACATCAGCAGTGCCCTCGATGTCTGTTTGCATTCAAAAGAGGGGAAATGCAAAGAATTGAAGCTAATTTATGCATAATAAACTTATACTGCAAAAAAGTGTGGAAAAGACACTGTCAAGTCTTTCTTCTGTATGGCTGATAGCTAAGGATATAAGCTGTGCATAAATCCATACGTTTCTGACTTGTACGCAGGCTGGCCTGTGACTGGTAATGGGCAGTTTGTGTCAGTAAGATAAGTCCTTCCCTTCAGAGGGAAGGAGCCTCTTCTAGAACACAGCTGGTACTGTTGGTGGTCAAAGTAAACTCTCAGGAGCAGAAGTTCATTAGTCATGGGAATGCTGAGCAAAACATTATTTTCAGCTATAGCCGGAACACAAACCATACTGGCTTACATTGTGGACACAGTGCAGGTTTCGTGTGTTCTGTTCTTAGAAAACTGGAAATCTGGAACAAAGTTGGTATGACCATGGGAGAGCAATAGTCTCAGAATGGTCTGGTTCCTGAGAGCTGTACTGTTGACTTTATTTGGGTGAGGCAGTGGAACACTCTGCCCTTTTGTGTTTGTCTACTTTTGCTGATGAGGAAATTGGCCAGCATTGTATAATGCTTTTGTGCTACAAGCTCAAAAGTAAATAGGAAGTGCAAGCACCAGGGACTCCTGCCACAAGTCCTTGAGGCTAATGCGTAAGACAGCTACCACCTTGTGGGACAGTATTTAAAGCTATGTTATGCTTGTTCCTGGATTTATTGTCAGGTAGGCTTCAAAGACCACTGAGCCAGGTTCTTTACAGTGGTGTCCAGGGACAGGATGAGAGGCAATGACCACAAACTGCAACACAGGAGGTTCTCTCTGAACATCCGCAAATGCTTTTTTTTACTGTGTGGGTTACTAAGCACTGGCACAGGCTGCCTGGGGAGATTGTGGAGCCTCTGTCCTTGGATATATTCCAAAGCTCTGGACATGGTCTTGGGCAACTGGCCTTAGGTGGCCCTCTTTTAGCAGGGAGGTTGGACCAGATGACCTCCAGAGGTTTCTTCTAACATCACCCATTATATGATAAGATCCTCTCTGAGCCTTTTCTTTGTTGTCCTTCATTGAGTTTGCTCCAACAAGTTCCCACCTCCCTTGTTCTGGTGAGCCCAGAACTGGACACAGTACTCTATATGTGGCTTCACCAGTGCAGAGTAGAGAGAAAGGATCACCTCCCTCCTGGCAGTGCTCCTAATGCAGCCCAGGATGCCGCTGACCTTTGCCATGAGAGTGCAGTGGTGGCTTATGGTCAGCTTATTGTCCACCATGATCCCCAGGTCCATCTCTGCAGAGTTGCTTTCTGGCTGGTCTGCTTCCTGCATGTACTGGTGCATGGGGTTATACTTCCCCAGGCGCAGAAGTTGGCATTTCCCTTGGAACTTCATGAGGTTCCTGTGTGCCCATTTCCCAAGCCTGTCCAACACCCCTGGGTGGCAGGACACCCACTTTGGGGGTATTGGCCACTCCTTCCAGCCAGTTTTGGACTTCCCAGCTGAGGGAAAGAAGACAGTGAGTGCCTCAGCGTTTCCTATGCTCAGGGCCCCTGCCACCTTTAGCAGTGGGCTTGTGCTTTCCCTGGGCTTCCTTTTGCTGTTTATATAAGTGTAGAATCACTTTTCATTCCTCTTCACGTCCCTTGCCATATTCAGCTCACCTGAGAATATGATGTAAAAGTGAGTTCAAAAGGCATGAGTCTGCAATCCAGCTGTTCAGGTCTGTGCGTGTGCATACAGGAGCAGACAGGCCTCAGTTCTTCTGTGTTTTGAGGGCAGCTGTAAGCCAAGCCCAGCAAGGCATCTTAGCTTGCGTCCAGTGTCAAGGTAACACAGCCAGCCTGGACGAAGGCCAGGGAATCTTATCTCAACATGGTCCCTCTACACATGCTTGAAATTATGATAGTTGTAGCTTGCAGATACATGCTGAGTCCCATATGTATTTCTGGTTACAGCTGATGTCTGCAGATGCCTAGATTCTACTTCTTCGCATATTTCTAATACCACTTGTAATAATTCATCTCTTGGTTCTATCAGTCCTAAACCATGTTACCTTGTATTACCTCATGTCACATCTCAACTGCATGTTGTGCATTTGTGACTTTAAGAAGCTGTGGCCTAATGCTCAGTAGAAAGATCAGATTCATCCTCTTCAAATATTGGTGACTGTCAGAGAGAGGCATTTTTTGCATTTGGGTGACTTCTAAAATGTGCTTTTACCACTGCCAGGACATCAGGTTCTGCTCCTCACTGGGGCATTGTGAAGGTAGGGGTTTACAAAACTATAAATACTTTATTATTATTATGAGCCAGGGGTTCCAGGTCTTTAAATGAGCCTTTTGTATTACCAGCTTGGTGAACAGTTGATGTTGACAGAAGGAATTTCTCCAGTAGGAACTGCAAAGCTATATTATTCTTGAATTTCATGCCTCGGTCTCACCTGGGACCACCTGAGAAGCAAGCAAAGGACAGGTACTTTTTTCACTGGCTGTTGTATTGATACAGAATGTGGCCCATCCTGGCTCCCTGACAGTATGCTTCTTGAGTAGTTTCATCCTCTAGAACTCCTTGCAAGCGTGTCTGAGGCCTGGCTTCTTGCCTTATGTCTTTTTGCTTCACTAACTGCTTCTCAAGCATTTTATTGCTTAGGCTGAAGAGTGAAGCTCATGCCATACCGCATCAGAAGCCAGGGCATGGCTCTGCAAGAACAAGAGAAATCCAGTTTCCCAAACAGAGATGACTTTTCACTTTTTATGCTTATTGAAAATTACTGACTGTAATAATCCCAAAGTGTACTGTGTAGGATGAAAAATGGACTTATTTCTTTACTTTTGGATAAATTATTTTCATCATTTTTTTTCTCTCTCAGTCAAGAATCTTGGTTCATGCAACCTGTCAGTACCCAAGGGATAAAACGGAATGGCATGAAGGACCTGTGTATGAGTGCTCTGCCGTGGAAACCTCTTCACTACTGGAAGGCTGACCTGTGAGCTACTCAGTGCATAAAAGAGGTTGGTGTTCACCTGCCCTTTTCTGCTATTGATACTCTAATGTGCACTGTGACATTTTAAACTTCAGCAAAATCAGGTGGTTAGATGGCGTGACTGCTACAGAAAAATAATGCGCTACTGTCCTCTCTATTGTCAGTATTTCCACACTTTAGGTGGCAATCTAAGAGCAAAGATTTGCTTACTGAGATAAAGGAGGTCAGGAATGAGTGGATCATTGTAGCCTGCTTTAAAAGCTTACTTCTAGTTAAATGGAGACATCTTGTCATAGAATGGTTTGGGTTGGAAGAGACCTTAAAGATCCTCTAGTTCCAATGCCCCTGACACAGGCAGGGACACCTCCCACTAGACCAGGTTGCTCAAAGACCCATCCAATCTGGCCTCCAACACTTCCAGGGAAGGGGCACCCAAAACCACTCTGGACAACCTGTTCCAGTGCCTCACTATGCTCAAAGTGAAGAACTGCTTCCTTGCATCTGATCTAAATCTACCATCTTTCAGTTGAAAACCATTGCCCCTTGTCCTGTCAATACATGCAGTTGCAGAAAGTCCCTCTCCAGCTTTCCTGTAGGCACCCTTTAAATACTGAAGGGCTGTAGTAAGGTCTCCCTGGAGCTTTCTCTTCTCCAGGCTGAACAAGCCCAACTCTCTCAGCCTGGCCTCACAGCAGAACAGTTTCAGCCCTCGGATCATTGCCATGACCTCCTCTGGCCGTGCTCCAACAGGTTCATGTCTTTCCTGTGCTGAGGACTCCAGAGCTAGGTGGGGTCACACCAAAGTGGACTAGAGGGGAAGAATCGCCTCTCTCGATCTGCTGGCCATGCTGCTTTGGATGCAGCCCAGGACGCAATTGGCTTCTGGGCTGTGAGCGCACATTGCCAGCTCATATTCAGTTTTTCATCCACCAACATCCCCAAGTCCTTCTCCACAGGGCTGCTCTCAATCCCTTCATCCTTCAGCCTGTTTTGACACTGGAGATTGCCCTGACCCAGGTGCAGGACCTTGCCCTTAGCCTTTTTGAACTTCTTGAGGTTCACATGGGCTCACTTCTCCAGCCTGTCATGGTCCCTCTGGATGGATCCCATCCCTCAGAAGTGTCAACCTCACCACACAGCTCAGTGTTGTTGGCAAACTTGATGAGGGTGCGCTTGATCCCCCTGTCCATATCACCAACAAAGATGTTAAACAGATGTTTTAACGGTCATATTAAAAGATACCATATGGAGATAATTATTGTAATGTAAACTTGATCTTATGGCTGATGTGAGTTTGTCTAGTTTTAGTTTGCATTATTGGAGCTTCTTTCACGTTGGTACAATTATTTGGCCGTTTGAAGCCATGGATTTACAGTTGGGACAGATCTATAGCTTTTCTGTTAAGAGGTATGTCAAGTGTCACATGTGACCTTTCTTCATAGAATACTAGAATGATTTAGGGCTTAAGGGACCTTGGGAGTTCATGTGGTCAAACCCTCAACTCTTAGCATGGGCAGCTTCAAAGTTAGATCAGGTTGCTGTGAGCCTATTCCAGTTTTTTGGGTTTTTTTTATCATCTTCCCTGTGCATATTTCTTTTTTTCCTGAGTGAAATTGCTTATGCTGCAACTTGTGTCCACTGCCTCCTGTCCATCTGCTGTGAGCCTCATAAGAAGTGTCTGGCTCTGTCTTTAGCTGCCTGATAGACGATCAGAGGGAAGACAACAATTATATCCCCCTTGTTACCTGCTGTTCTCAAGGCTGAACAAGCCCAGCACTCTTAGCCTCTCCATATGTTTTGTAATCTAACCCTCATCCTGGGGGCTTTCTACTGTACTTGCACACTTGACAGTTTGTTCCTGTCATTTTTGTGCATCAAAGTGGACGCTGCGTTTCAAATAGTCTTACAAGTGCTGAATAGAAAGGAATAATTGCTTCCCTCAGCTGCAGTCATGATAATAGCACTCGTTATGTAGCTGACCTTCTCTGCCGTGGGAGCACACTGGTGACTTGTGCTGAGCTTCTCCGCAAGCATCCCCAGGTTGTGTTCTTGGTTTTAGAGCCAGCTGATCCCCAGTCTGTACTACTGCCTGTGTTTATTCCATCCCAGGTGTCGGGCTCTGCATTTGCCTTTCTGAACTTCATGGTGTTTCTTTCCATCTGTTTCTCTAGCCTGTTCGGATCCCTCTGGTTGGCAGCTCTGTTCTGTGGCTTATCAACTGCTCATTAGAATTTGGTGAGCCCACTGAGGGGGATTGCATCCCATTGACTGGGTTAATAGTGGAGAACTTAATCTGCCACTCTCCCCAGAATGGCAAGTTGTGTATTACTGGCTGATACTGCTGCGTTTTTCTTGTTCTTCACCTCCACTTGCTGGATCAGTTTGGCTCCTGACTTTCAGGGAGAGGAAAGAAGGTATACTGAGCAGCAGCCAGGGAATATATAGGCTCTCCAGACTATTCCCCTATGTCAAGGTGCTGTGCTGTCACGTATGAGACATGCAGAGGTCTCATCTCTCTAATGTGACACACTTGAATCTACTTGGGGACTGTCAGGGCCATGTTCACCATTCCCACTACTTGTTAACAGAAAGCTTTGTTTATGTACCTACAGGCCATGTGTAGTCTATATAGAGAGGACTTAATTTAAGAATCACTTACTCTTCTTCTGAGTAAACTGAACAGATTGTGTTTCTCTAATGTCATTGTTAAGAAAGATCAAGAGTTAACTATGAGGGTGACGTGAAATCTGGTATAAAAATGTATTTTTCAATCATACATGTAGAGTGGTGAAGGTATCTTCATGTGTCTTACCAGCACATCCTCTGCTTTTGTGTTCAGAGGGTCTGACTACTTTTGTTAACATAATCATTCCTTTACTCCCGAGGTTTTACTTTGGCTTTTCTCTCTTGGCAGAGGATACGTGTTCCCTGTAAGCCTGGTCCCCTCTGTAAGGTTAGAGATCAGCATGAAGGGATGCTGCTGCTTCTTAGCAGTTCTGACTCTGTAACTGTACTCTGACTGTTTGTTTTGTTTCAGGCTGAAGATGCTGAGTCGTTTGTCTGGTTTAGCAAGTAATGTTTTACAAGAGCTGTCAGGTGATGATGGAGGTGCAGTCACTGAATCCTCTATCGCTGTAAGTACAGTGTTATCTAAAGACTTTCAGATCTTTTTGAGAGTTAGTTTGGGGAGCGTGACTGCAGTGAGAACTGTTTCCTGCTTCTTCATTGCTGAGCACTAGACCAGGCTGTCATTCTACCCTGCTTCTCCTGTATTCCTGGCCTCTTAAGTCAGCACTTTCATGGGCAGATCATAATCTCCTTAGTTTCCACATCTCAAGGTGATCCTAGAAAATAAATTAGAATTAGAATGAAGAAAGACTTTTAAGAGTATTAAGGATTCTGTGTAGCAGAAAGGGGAGCGCTGCGTGACTGGGTGATGGTGGCAGGCTTGATACTAGAGACATTGGATAGTGTGTGAGTGGCAGAGTCTCTGCAGAGCCACTCATTTCAGATTAGCTCGTGTTGTGTTCAGCAAATGTGCTCTTTTTTCATGTATTGCCTCATGAGTATCCTGAGCTTTCCTCCTGATTTCACCTAATTATTTGTGGTTCTATAGGCTGCACGAAGTGCTTGCAAGGAACAGAGTGCAGCACTTAGGAGTGGAGCTGAAGATACCATCTGGATGCTATGCTGCAGTCTGTTTAGCCTTTTTTTCCTCCAGAGCACTTGTTTCGCTGTTTCAGGTACAAGGTTTAGAGCCAGAGGCAGAAAGTATGGAGGAGGCACCTGAGGAGCTATTGGAGCGCCTAGCCCAAACAGAAAAACTAGTTGATCAGCTGAAGGATTTGATCCGAGAAAAGGATGCCCTGCTCCAGCAAAAAGAAACCGTACTCAAGGTATCCCTTCTTTCACTGTGGACCTGGGAGCAAGAGTAAAATGCTGCTTCAGCTTTCTGTGCTAGACAGTCTCTGGTTTCTTCTGAACATGAGACACCTGCGCTACTAAACACACCAGTTCCAGAGAATTAGTGGAATCCATAGAATGGACCCTAACCCAAGAGTTGTAGAACAGCTTCTGTTCATTTTGCTTAGGGTTAATTCCTTCTAGACTATAGTGTTACATCCAAGTTATGTAACATTTTGTCTCAGAGCTCCCTAACGCCTGTGAAGGTTCCCGGTGGCTCTAATAAGCCTCTCACAAGATGTTAGTGTTTTTCCTTTCCCACATCAGAGTGTTTGAGGGAAAGAGTAGGCTGTGCTGCAGTCACCCAGCAGTCCAGTAGTTTTGTGGCAGGTAACCAAAGATACATGCTGCATACCCTGGGACATGGCATGAGAGAAGGTGCAGCTACTTGAGATAGTGTTGAGAGGCTGCATACAGTAGAGGAAGTCAAACTGAGTTTGTACTCACTGCTGGGAGAAGTCTCTGGAGTGATCTAACCCTTGAAGAGAAAGCACTGGAGCAGAAGCTAACTATCTCACTGTGTAGAGTGTTTCAGAGCAAATTTGTTTCCTGGATGTGTTTTATTTAGCATTGTTGCTGGGGAGGCAGATTTGGACAAAGAACTGACAAATTTTGTAACTTTTCCAAGTGGTGCTTTCAGCATGATAGCACTGGAATTTTAAGTGCAGTCAATTTATATCCTTCTTTTACAGGAAGAGCGGGAGGCTGCAGATGCCAAGCTGATGAAGCTTAAACTTCAGGCCAAAGCCAAACTGGCCTCTCTGAACAAACGCATCGAGGAGCTGACAGAGAAAGGATCACCGTTGCCTGCACAGACCTTACCAGAAGAGCAAGTGAGTTGCTCACCTCTCTCCAAGGTTTGGAGGAGCTGCTTAAAAGATGTTAACCTTCCCCCTGATGGGGGCCTATGGGAAGGCTGTATTTTAGATATCTAAGTGGTACTGTTAATTTCTGGGCTTTTAACAGAGTGCCTCATTTTCAGGAGAATTGAAATACCAGCTTGTATCTTCCTATTAGTAGTTGGTATTTGTATACAGAACAAGTGAGGCTGCCCTTAAACTTTTAAACTGGGTAAACGCAAATTATGTTCAGATATAAGAGTTCATACATTCTGGAAAAACATAATATTTGAAATCTTGAGCTCTGGGAACTTTGTGGCTGTGCTACTGTCCTTAATTGTGGCACTCCATATAGTGGCCAGTGTGCAAAGACTTTATTGGAAACTTCCAAATCTGACTGTAACTATCAATCCTGAAAGCTAATCCCAAGTAAGCAAACGAATCCACCTGTCCTTCCCCCAGGCAACTGCTTTGCCCCAGCCTCATAAATTATGTATATCCTTGGTTTAAAGCTTCCTGCACTTCTGTTGGTTTTTTTTCCTGTTCTACTTCTAAGCTTAAGTGCAATTGAAACTTTCCTTGTCTGTCTATTCTACCTGCTTCCAAAGACCTTCTCTGTAGGTGACGTTTTTTTGAGGAACAGTAGCTTCTTACTTCTAACACTGACTTACAAGTCCCTCTAAAAAGCCTTCATAAATGTTTATGAGTGGGTTTAAAGGACATAAATATTTCATAAAATCATAGAATGGTTTGGGTTGGAAAGGACCTCTAAGATCATGTAGTTGCAACCCCCCTGTAATGGCAGGGACACCTCCCACCAGACCAGGTTGCCCAGGCCCCATCCAACCTGGCTTTGAACACCTCTAGGGGTGGAGCATCCACAGTTCCCCTGGGCAACCTGTGCCAGTGTCTCACCACCCTCAGAGTAAATAATTTCCTTCTAATTTCCAATCTAAATCTACCTGCTTCCAATTTCAACGCATTACCCCTCGTCCTATCACTACAGGCCTTTATAAAAAGTCCACCCCCAGCTTTCTTGTTGGCCCCCTTCAGATACTGGAAGGTCGCAAGAAGGTATTCCCTGAGCCTTCTCTTCTCCAGGCTGAGCAAGCCTAATTGTCTCAGCCTGTCTTGTAAGAGGGGTGTTCGAGCCCTCTGATCATCTTTGTAGCCCTCCTCAGGCCCTTCTCCAACAGGTCCATGTCCTTCATGTTCTGGGGGGTCCAGAGCTGGATGCAGTACTCCAGGTGGAATCTCACAAGAGTGGAGTAGAGGGCAGAATCACCCCTCTTGACCTGCTGGCCCCACTTCTTTTAATGCAGCCCAGGATACGGTTGACTTTCTGGGCTGCACTGGCACATTGCTGGCTCATGTTGAGCTTTTCATCAACCAGCACCCCAAGTCTTTCTCCTCAGGGCTGCTCTTAATCCACTCATTCCCAGCCTGGATTTGTGCTTGGGATTGCCCTGACCTAGGTGTAGGACCTTGCACTTGGCCTTGTTGAACTTCATGAGGTTGGCCTGGGCCCACCTCTCAAGCCTGTCAGGGTCCCTCTGGAAGGCATCCCTTCCCTCCAGCATGTCGACCACACCACACAGCTTGGTGTTGTCCGCAAACTTGCTGAAGGTGCTTCAATCCCACTGTCCTTGTCACCAACAAAGATGTTAAACAGGACCAGTCCCAGCACTGATCCCTGAGGAACACCACTCATTACTGACCTCCACTTGGACATCAAGCCATTGATCGCAACTCTTTGAGTGCAACCATCCAGCCAATTCCCTATTCACCAGGTGGTCCATCTATCAAATCCATGTCTCTTCAATTTAGAGACCAGGATGTCATGCAGGACAGTGTCAAAGGCTTTGCTCAGGTCCAGGTAAATGATGTCAGTTGCCCTTCCCTTATCCACCGATGCTGTTATTCCACCGTAAAAGGCTACCAGCTTTGTCAGGCATGATTTGCCCTTGGAGAAGCCATGTTGGTTGCCACCGATCACCTCATCATTTTTCATGTGCCTTAGCAGAGCCTTCAGGACGATCAGCTCCATAATCTTGCTAGGCACAGAGGTGACACTGACTGGCCTGTAGTTGCCCAGGTCTTCCATTTTTGAAAATGGGGGTGATGTTTCCCCTTTTCCAGTCAGTGGGCACTTCACCAGACCACCATGACTTCTCAAATACGATGGAAAGAGGCTTAGCAACTTGGTCTGCCAGCTCCCTCAGGACCTCTTCAGGTCCCATGGACTTGCTCACCTTCAGGTTCTTTAGATGGTCTCGAACCTGATCTTCAGTTACTGTGGGCAGATCTTTTCCCAGCCCCTGCCTCTGCCTTCTGCAACTTGGGTGGTGCAGCTAGAGCCCTTGCCAGTGAAGACTGAAGCAAAGAAGTCATTGAGTACCTCAGCCTTCTCCATATCCCTTGTGGCCGTGTCTGCTGTTCCCTTCTGGAGAGAACCCACATCACCTCTAGCCCTCTTTTTATCACTGACATATCTGTAGAAGTTTTTCTTGTTGCTCTTGATGACCCTGGCCAGATTTTACTCTATCTGGGCTTTAGCTTTCCTAACCTGATCCCTAGCTCGGACAACTTCTGTGTAGTCCTCCCAGTCTACCTGTCCTTTTTTCTACTCTCTGTAGGCTATATATGTTATTGGTGATCTTTGATCCAATACCTGTAACAAGGAAAAAAAAAAAGCTACATTTTGTATATATTAAGTCAAAAGTCCCCAGCACTAAGTGCTTGACGTTGTTGTGAGTGCTGAGATGATAACAATAGAAGGGTGTTTTTCTTGCTTCTCGGTGACAGTGTTGATATGCTGGACCTAATACCTGGCTCTGTGTTAAGTAGGTGTACAATGGTGGTACTGGAAAATCGCCTGCCATACAGATGGTCTTTGAGGGGCAAAAAGTGCAGGTGTCATCAGCTAATATGTCTGAGTAGACACAGCCGAAGCACAGGTTTTATGTGAAGTGTTGTCCAGGTTTAAATGTCATGGCCATAAACAGAGGATTTTAGTGCCTGGGAGTGAAGTAGAACTGCTGATTGTTTGCATGTTCCCTTTGCTTATTTCTAACAGGCTCATTGCTCTAAATCCTTTTAGTCTAAAGAGATTTCCACGGGTTTTTTCTGTAGTCTGGAATGTTTGTTGTCTGCCTCTTTGTAATGTAGAGAATATCCTTCTGTTGCTAACTTTTAAGAAGTTTCATTTCTGGTATTAGAGAAATCTGTGAAACTGAAAAGCCACACAAATCAAGGTGGTCATATCATAGATTACGCATTATATTTTATTTAATGATATGATTTACCTTAGTTTATGTGGTAAGCATTCACAGATAATTAGCCATTCCAAAGTGATTTGACACTTCCCAATTAAAGACATCTTGTGTCTATCTACACACAAAACAAAGTGTAAAGTTAAGAAATTAATAGCTATAGTAGAAATAATCATCTGTTTAGGAGTCAAAAGTGCAGTAGCATTCTTATTTTTTTACTTTATTTTAATTGACCAGTAATACTGATCATTTCAGTTTCTTCTGTTTGTTTTCTTCCACTTCTTCCCTCATGCGATGTCAGAATAACCAAAATACAAGTGGAGGGTACAGAGAGGAAGCTGAAGCACTAAAAGATCAGCTCAGGGAGCAAGAAGAGACTGTTCAGGATCTAAAGGAACAGCTGGCTCTGACCAAAGGGAATCTGAAAGATGCTGAAATAAAGTATGCAACACAGGTACACAAAATTTTTTTTTTATTCATCAGTCTTGTTTGTGTGTCTGTGTTTCCTACCCCACCACTTACACTAGCATGATAGAATAGTTCAGTTGGAAGGGACCTACAATGATCATCTAGTCCAACTGCCTACCCAAAAGTGAAAGCAATTAAGGGCGTTGTCCAAATGCCTCTTAAATGCTGACGGGCCTGGGGCATCAGCCCCTGCTCCAGGAAGCCTGTTGGCAGTGTGGGACCACCCTCTGGGTAAGGAAATCCTTCCTAACGTCCAGTCTGAACCTCCTCTGATGCAGTTTTGAGCCATTCCCATGTGTCCTGTCACTGGGGAATTTAAGAGAGACAGGTGTTCCTGAGGACACCCTGCTGCCAGGGAATACGGTAAATCCTGCAGCCCAGCAGAGGCCAGGCTGCCAAAGCTCCATGCCCCCAGTCCTGCTAGTAGCATGGCGGAGAATGTGTTCCCAGCAGGCACACGTGTACATCTCCTGTACATGTATGTAGGTGGCAGCCACAGATAACACAGAAGCACCCAGCACTCACGTGAACACACAGAGGCAACAGCCTCACCCTGTTCCCCCCTCTGGCAGCTCAGAGGAGAGAACAGTAAGAGTATCTACAGATGTACATTGTGGCTCTCGCCCACAGCCAGGCTTAGACGCTCAGTCTGCCCAGTAACTGGCTCCTGGACCAGGCCTCCCCAGTTGCTGGCATGTGGACGTGCAAAGCCCCAGGGTCCGCAGCTCCACTCCAGCTGCTGATGCAGACCTATCGCTCAACGTGTGTGCACAGAGCTGGCTGGAACTCCCCTGGCCACCCCAGTAACCAACTCCCCTGTGTCGGGTTGCTTTTAGAAAAATGCATTACTGCACATGTGCACACCCCCCCCCCTGCATGCACACACCTGACCAGGGCTCCTCTGTCCCCTTCAGCAGCCAATACCCTGTGGTTTTATCCTTAGAGAGACACAGACACTCACATGCAGCCTGCCCAGGACTCTCCTGATCCCTCTGGTCGCCAGCCTCCCTGTGTTCTCACACTTGGAGACACACGGGCCTGCACACAGCTGACCAGGACTCCTTGGTCTCTCTAGCAGCCAGCTCCCTTAGAGATTCACACGTACACAGGTCTCATCCTTAAGAGACCCCCAGGACCATATGGTCTCTGGCAGCTGGCCAGAACTCCCCTGGTCCACCAGTAGCCAGTTCTGCCTGTGGTGGTCACCCTTGGGCACCATCCCTGCTCTGTCCTGGCTCCCGGGCTACTTTACCTGCTTCACCAGCTAGTGTGGCTTGATGCTTGCTAGGGATCATACGTTCACTTGCACGCTTGCGCCTGTTCTTTTTTTTGGCACCATGTCCTCTGACCTGTGGTCCCACTGCAGTTGCTGGCACTTATATACACTTGCTGTAATCTCTGCAGTTGCTGGCACTGTGGACACACAGACCCTTTGACCCAGAGGAGCTTTGATTCAGAGCAGCTGCTTTTTATACAACTGGCCTTTTTAAATTCCCTTACCCTTTATTTTATCTTTTTTTTTTTCTCACCAAATCACCTAGATCCATCAACTTCCTTACCTCTGGTTCCTCCTCTAAACATTCCATAAGTCTTTTGCAGTCCCAGAATGCCCTTCACCTGCATCCCATGCTATGTCCTATACCTCTAGGCAGTAACTACCCTTGATGCAAAAGGTGCTCCACAGTTAAGACATCTTAATGAGTTACACTCTTGGACAATAGGACCGGTGGCTCTCTGAGGAGTTGGGGAACAGCCCCTGGAGGGGCCTGGACAGGGTGTCCCTTCCTCCGAGGCAGAATCTGGGTTCTTGCCTGCCTGCTGTTGCTGTTCTGCGATGGGCTTTGGAATAGCTGGGGCAGAGGATTCTTTCAGCTCCCAGACCTGCCATTGCCTCTGTGTCTTCTACTGGGGATGAGCAGAGGAGCTCTTTATCACATAATGTAACAGCTATTATGTTACGTTGTATTTATTTATGGGAAGATTTTTGTTAATACTCTGAGTTGCAGGGTTAGCTTTGGATCTGTGAATGGCACAGCATCCTAAACAAATAAAAACTCAGAAGTTTTATCAAGTTGTAATTACATAGTAATCATATCTTTTATCATTCCGCATATTTGTAGATGAAATTCTATGATTTTTGCTTTCTGGGATCTGAAATATTACCAGTTAATACGTACATATTAGTAGGATAAAGTTACCATTTGACTGAGGTGACACAGGATTATCTAGTTGAAGATAATCACACACTTAATATGCTGGTGCATGTTGAAAGCAAGCCTGCTGCGTGTCTGCCAAGCTTGTAACCACCTCGGTTTTTTGTTTGTTTTTTTTTTTTTTTAATTTTGTGGCTTTTGTTTTCAGCTGAGCTCCCTGCAGGAAGCAATTCAGGAGAAGGAGGCTCTCCTGGAAGAGCAGGCTCGCCAGCACCAAGCTGAATTGCTCAAGATAGCAGCCCAGTCAGATCTGGAAGTAGAGATGCAGCAGGTATATTTGATATCTTAGTCTTGTTAGGGGAGGAGAAAGGAAAAGAAATTGTACCAGTCTGAAAACACCTGAGAGAGCAGTTCTCATCGAAGTAACTCTGAAGGAGTGAGAAGAGATATGATTTGATTGTCTGGGGATGCTAGTTTGGACTTTCAGAGTCCTAGCTTCAATCTGCTGACTTGTTACCAGTTGAAAGAACAGTTTAAAAGTATTAAATTATTTACTTCAGTTCCCTATTTGTGAAACAACAGTGAGCTTTTCCTACTGCACCAGAATGTCAACAAAAATGAAGCTGCTCAGGATCTTAAAGTAATAGTTATGCAGATGAGGTGTCTGGATGAATCCAGGAAGCCTCGCCGCCTTACGTTACCCTCCCAGATACTGGTGTAGCACTGTCTCTCTTGCAGAACCTACGCACGCTTCAGAGGAAGCTAGAGGAGCAGGAAGCAGCTCTGCTGGGACGAACTCAGGTGGTAGAATTGCTGCAGCAGGAATTACGTACTGCTGAACAACAAAACCAGGTACCCTTTCACACTTCATGTACTGCCTTACTCTCGTGTAAGTGGTGGATGGGGCCTTTGTCAGGGGTTCAGAAGTTACCAGATTAGCTTATTTCTGGCACCAGATTTCCAGCATGAAATCAGCTGGGGAGCTTCCTCAGGTCAGGTTTTAGAGCTGCAGGTCTGTGTGTGTAGCTTATAGCAGCTCCAGCCAAACAACAGGGATTGGGACACTGCAGCAGCCATCTCTAGTGACGCAGATTCTGAGCAGGTGGACAGGGACAGAATCTATCTGTACTCCAGGCTGCTGAGTGATACGTTCAGAGCCATCAAATACACAACACTTCCTAAGACAGAAGTGCCTAACACCGCGCTGCTGTAGCTGCACTGTTTCTGGACTGCAGTATCTAGGCCAGATCAGAGCATAGACAGGTCTACTTTGGTGTGTCTTGCTGAGAACTTGCTAATATAATGACATAGCTTCTGGAGTGGCATTGGCTCTCACTTAATGATTTTGGAGCTTGAAGCGAATGAGATCAAGTCTGTGCATCTATGACTGTATATACATGTGCACCGTGAGACAGGGTTTAGGTCGCAGGTCTCCCCTGAGCCTCCTTTTCTCCAGCCTAAAGTTGAAGGTTATTTTTTCTTTTCCTCCTTTCTGCTACCTAGATGTTTGGAAAGGATTTAATGGCAATTAAAAAATATAGCTCAGGTGCTTTGCTTTGGTAGTGTATTGAGCTAGCTGAGAGTTAAAATTCATTTCCATATCCTTTTACAGACACTCCTACATCAGTGCCAGAAGATGGAAGTGGATCTAAACTCCCTGAAGGGTGTGCTAGATGCAGAGAGACGAGAGTCTCAGGATCTCAGGGAAAAGATGGAGCTAGAACTAGCTGAGAGGAAGCTGTCCTCCCATCGCTTGCAGGAGGAGGTACAGCGTCTCTTGGAACAGCTGGAAGAGGCAAGAAGAGCACAAGCTGAGTTAGAGGTGAAGTATAAAGACCTAGAGCAGGAACAAAGGCTGGAGGTGGAAGAGAAAAACCTGCAGATCAGTCGTCTTAAGGTGGCTGAGCAAGAGCTGCAATCCAGCCATGTTGCCCTTGTAGCTGAAAATGATCAGCTGAAACAGGATGTTGACCGGCTGTTGGTGTTGTCTGCCAAAACCAATGCTACAATACAGAAACTACAGGGTGAGCAAGCACAGCAGTTTGGTGAAGCGGGTTCTCAAGAGCCTAAGGATCATTGGGTTGCCTTCTATTTGGATTTGTTTTTGTAGTAGCTCATGAGAAAATCTCAGTATAACAATTCTTAACTGCGTAGGAATGTAGGAGTGGTTGTACTGTATTAAACTGAAGGTCTCTGGTTGCAATCCCACCTTTCTGCCTTTGGCAGTGGCCAAAGCCAGTTGCAAGAGGAGGAGCATAAGAGTAAGGCAGTATATATATTACTGGTTTTGTGTAGTGTCCCAGCCTATAATCTTCTGAGGCTTATGGATTTCTTGAGCCAGATGTATTTTTTTGTAATTAATTTTAATAACTTGTTGGAATTTTTCCATCAACTTCTGTGAGTTCTTTTCATATACTATTGTGCATACATTTAAACTGGATATATTTCAGAAAAAAGGCAAGAACATGCCTTAACTCCCTTTTTTCCCCTCCGTTAGATGAACTTGTGCAGAAATCTAAAGAATTGGTCTGCTGTCAGAGTGAGCTGAAATCCCAGTCAGTCGTGCAGGTCTCTGAGTTGAATAAACAGGTATGGTTTTCATATAAGTATCCT
Source organism: Eurystomus gularis (assembly GCA_013400335.1). Lineage (NCBI taxonomy): Eukaryota > Metazoa > Chordata > Aves > Coraciiformes > Coraciidae > Eurystomus > Eurystomus gularis. The sequence goes on from VZZY01012822.1 coordinate 30,666, forward strand.
GAATTTTTTTCCATATGTTGAGGAACTGAAACCAAATGAAATATTTGGAATTCCTTTTTTATGATATATTGCTTGAGGAAGGCTCTCATGGATTCTCTCAGCTGATGGGCAGACATGGTATGACAGCGGAAGCCTGGGAAGAAATGGGAGTCAATTTGAGTAATTTGAAAGTTGCCAATTGATTTGTTAAACGTTCAGTGAAAGATCAAAGACTAATGTGTATGTATAAACTGTACTGAAATGTCTTTCTTCCCTCCGTCCTATCTTGAAACAGGATGAAACAACTTCACAGGAAAAAACAATAGATCAGGAAGATCAGAATGGGACTTTGCTCCTACCCATGGAAAACTTGGAAAGACAGACTGAGGGTGGTATGATTATCTTATCTATTTTAATATTCTTAAAGTATTTAAGGCTTATTCTTGCCTATTTTTAGATAGTAAACATGTCCATGGTTACTGGTTCATTATGCTTTCTTTGCCAAGATCTTAAAGAATACTATATAATTCTTTCAGGTGGTTAAAGTAGAATTTAATTCTAAAGGGAGAAGGAACTGTTTGAATCTCAGACAGTGAACAGACCAACAGAAACAAATAGGTAAACCACCTGGAATGATTGAAAAGACTGGGCTGTGCATCACAGAATCACAGAATAGTAGGGGTTGGAAGGGACCTCTGGAGATCATCTAGTCCAACCCCCCCTGCGAAAGCAGGGGCAGGTTACACAGGAACGTGTCCAGGTGGGCTTTGAAAGTCTCAAGAGAGGGAAACTTCACAACCTCTCTGGGCAGCCTGTTCACAAGCCTGCCTGCAGGCTTGTGATATCTTGTGATATGAAGCAATGATTGGTGTTTTGGCCGTGAGACAGAGTGGGTAGAACTTGTGACCTGTATGGTTCATGTGCTTCATGTTTCTGCATGTATGGTGTATGGTGATAGGTGCAGAGAAAATGGAGAAGACATAAAAAAGCAAGGATGAAGGCAAGTGCCTCAGGGTGGTAGAATAAACTTAGTGGAATAAAAAGTTGTTGGAAGACTACAGTATGGTGTGAATCAATGAAGGAAAGCCATTATCACAGAAAACAGACACACTGCTTTCCAGATGCTAGAATTCACAAAAATTCATCTGAGCCTTCTCAAAATACATAATACTTTTAACTTAGAAAATACCATTTTGTATAGTCTGTTCTTTATAGAAAAGAGTTTAAAGGGGCACAGAAGAAAACCTTATACCATATGTTAATGGTATGTCCTCGCTTGCATGCTCAGAATTGGAAAGTACAAAAAATTCTTACTCCCAACAGAACTGTTTAACTTCTCAGTTTTATTTTGCATATATATTACACGTTTCATATCATCATTGATAGCCACGTTCACAAAAATAGGGCCTGTTTTTCAGTGCTTCTAAATTGGTATTTCTGGGGAAGAAAGACATATTGTGTAAGTTGTTTTACTGGCTCTTAAACTAAAAGGTTGAGGCATCATCTCTAATAGAACTAGTTAGAACTGAGATAAATTATTCTGTGATTCACGTTGAAAGGGATCGAAGGCAGATTTTAATCTGACTTCCTTCTGGAAGCAGGATCAAGTGTGAGATCAGACTGGATTGCTCAAGCTTTTATCCAGTCAGGTCTTGAAAACCTCCAATGATGGTGACTACACAAACCCCCCTGGGCAGCCTGTTACAACACTTCGCTGTCCTTGTGGCAAAAAAAGGTCTTCATTACATCCAGTGGGAACCTGTTTTGTTTCAGTATGTGTGTGTGTTGTCTTTTGTCCTCCTACCTTTCACCACTGTAAAAAGCCTGGCTCTGTCTTCTCAATAACCTCTTCATAGGTGTTGGAAGGCTACTTTCAGGTCTCCCCAAAAACTTTTATTCTCCAGGGTAAAAAAAAAGCCATATTCCCTCAGTCTCTTCTCACAGGAGAAGTGCTCTAGCCCTGTGACCATCCTGGTGGTCTTTTACTGAATTTGCTTCAGTCTATCACTGTCTTTTCCTATACTGGGGGTCCAAAACTGAATGCAGTACTTGAGTGTAGTCTACTCAGTGCCCAGTAGAAGAGGATAATATCTTCGATGGATCTGCTGGTTAGACTGCTGTTCAGGATGCTGTTGACCTTGTTTGCTGCCAGGCACACTTGCACACTCAGGCACTATCTTCCTGAGTGTTGAGATGGACTGTCCTTGTGCTTGCAGGGTGCTGTCTCTACAAACCTGTCAGCCTTCCTGTGCTCCTTTGCCCTTCAGAGGTGTCTGCCATGGGAACCCACCTACTGGCTCCCTAAATAAGATGAAATCTGGTCTCCTGACATCTAGGATCTGTACCTCTGTGTTACTCTCCTTCCTCACACCCCTCAAGATCTTGAACTCCTATTTCATGGTCACAACAGCTAAGGCTGCCACTGGCCTCCAACTAGACTTCATGCTGCTGATCACCCTCTTGGCGGCCATTCAGCCAGTTTTCAATCCACCTCACTGTCTGCTTATCCAGCCCGTACATCAACAGCTTCTGTATGACCCTCTTACAGAGGACAGTGCTGAGAGCCTTACTTGAAGGCCTTGGTGATATCCACCGCTCTCTTCTCATCTACCAGGCCAGCCTTTTCATCACATAGTGACATACCTATGATGAATAGTGTTTATATAAGTGTAAAAATATTCTGAGTCAAACAGCAATTGAGTTGTATCCGTCTTGACTTGGACCATGGCCCTTGAGTGTTTCATTCTACTCTAATTTTAACAATTTCTCATTTCATTTTTATCCAAATGAAATTTGAAACTTTTTGCTACGATAGTTATTTATTTTTCCTCCTTTATAAAAATGTTTCTGAAAACTTGAAACTCTATCAGCTGTCCTTTAATTTTTGTCTGTATAACAACAATTATTATTTTCTAAAAGGTGCTTAACACAGCATGTTGTTTTGATGGTTTGCCTTTCAAAAAAACCCAAAACACATTATCCAATGACAATGTTATATATCTCCACTATGTAGGTGTTACTAACAGCCATGTGCCCTGTTCTCTAAAGCTCCTGGAATACTATCCTGTTACTCTAAATCAGAGTTTCTTTGTGTTTGAATGTTTCAGAAATATCACACTTGCAACTCGTTCTGCGGGAGCCTCAGCAGGAAGCTATGATGGTTGCAGAAAATGCAAAGCAGGTAATGATTAAGCAGCTGAAATAAGCTAAAACTAAAATAGGTCAAGGACTGGCCTTAAAACAGCTAAGCTGTTATGGCCTTTTATAACAATCCTCTTTGGAAGGTTATTATTAACTGGATTAATGCTGAAAGACAGAAATAGCTTCCAAATACTTCTTATACTGTGTTCTTATCAGAGTGTGTTTCCCTTTGCTGGCTGTGTGGAACTCTTGCGTCCTTCATCCACCCAATCCACATTTGTGCTATTTTCTGCCTCTTGTGAGTTAGTTCTTCAGCAAAACCATGGGCTAAACTGAGGCAAGTCTCAGGAAATACAGTCCAGAGGCTCAGCTGTTATTGTAGGATCCCTTTCAAACCAGCCCTGCCAGTTCCTGCTGCCCTGATGGGGATCTGGAGGGCTGACTGGAGGAAACTTTCTCTTTAACTGGGAGGCAAGTAAACTCTCTCCTTGGCCTCTTCCACTGTGAACAGCCCCCAGAACAATCGCAGTCTACTGGTGAGAAGAGTGCAGGATTAGATACCTGCTGCTCTGCTTTATACTCGGGAAGGTGGTGGAGATTACTTGCCTCTGTATATCTGTACTAAGAGTTGTAGAATTGTTAGCTTAGAGCAAGGTCTGGGCTCTTTCCAGACTGCTCTACTCTGTTCTAACCTGCCAGCAGGGGGAAGAGGATGCTGCTTCTTCAACAGAGTTTATAGTATATGTATCACTGTGAAGTATTAGGGAGAATGTTGACACTTGGGGATCATGTTGGAACTGGAGGAGGCTTTTTGAGTCAGCTCATCCTGCTACACTTCAGACCCTTACATTCCAACTGCCTGTAGTTGAGGTGTAAGCTAGTGGATCAATGGGTACATGCACACACATGGTCTTTTCAAGGGCAGATATAAGCCTTTGAGATATTTTGTAGAGCCCCTTTATAGACAGTGGAGACAACAGGTTCTTTAGTGTAGGATTCACCTGGACCAAGGTGGATGTTGAAAATGGGTCAATGAATCCAACCCTGGAACTGTCTATTTCAATGTCTTAACTATAAAAAATCTAGCTAAGTAGCTTGCATGTCAGTATTTACACTTGGTCAGCTATATCCTGCCATTTATGCATCTGACCCTTGACTTTAGGCCAAGATATGTGCGAATCCAAGCCAAGTTCAGGGGTTTGGGTCATGTGGACAAGCTATTTGGATGCATACCATACATTCCATTTTAGTGCTTGGGACTTGCAAAGGCAAGGTGCTCTTGAACTTGGGGCTGGAGATCATTTCCTGTGATTTACAAGTGTGACCTATTAGTGCCCTGTACTTACAGTCTAGGTAGTTACAGCAAATGTTAATTCTGAACATTTCATTTAGTTCTCAGTCTTTCCATTGCTGGATTGTGGTTTTTTACTTGCTTTTGGGGGAGGGAGTGGAAGGGAGCAGGTTTTTCCCAAGACACGTTACTTAGTTCTGACTCGTAGTCTCGTTTTACTCTAGTCCAAACCTTTTCCCACAGAAGTCATACTAACGGTGCCAGTTGCTTGTTGTGGTGAAAGACAGTGTGTGTTGGAAAGTAGCCAGAAATATTGCCATTCATTTTTGGGTGCATGGTAACTTATAAGTGGACTTTTCAGAATAAAGATGTCAGTAGATGAAGTCTTAGTTCTTATATGGGTGTCAACAGCAAACTAACCAATTTCCTGGGCTTTATTTAGCAACTTTGTATGGGCAAAAAGAGTTTGTATCTGTGAAATAGCAAAATCACAGAATCACAGAATTATTGAGGCTGGAATAGACCTCCAAGATCATAAAGTCCAGCCTATGACCCAACACCATGGCATCAGCTAGACCATGTACTTAGTGCTACATCAAATCTTTCCTTACACACCTTCAGGGATGGTGACTCCACCACCTCCCTGGGCAGTCCATTCCAGCGTCTAATCACCCTTTCCATGAGGAAGTGCTTCCTAATATCCAACCTAAACCTCCCCTGGCACAGCTTCAGGCCATGCCCTCTCATCCTGTCACTAGTTGCCTGGGAGAAGAGCCTGACTCCACCTGACTACAGCTTCCTTTCAGGTAGTTGTAGGGAGTGATAAGGTCTCCCCTGAGTCTCCTCTTCTCCAGGCTGAACAGCCCCAGCTCCCTCAGCCTCCCCTCATAAGGATTTCCCTCCAGCCCCTTCACCAGTCTCATTGCTCTCCTCTGGACCTGCTCCAGCACCTCAATCTCTTTCTTGAAGTGAGGGGCCCAGAACTGCACACAGTACTCAAGGTGCAGTGGCCTCACCAGTGCCGAGTACAGGGGGAGAATTACATCCCTAGTCCTGCTGGCCACACTATTCCTGATACAAGCCAAGATGCCACTGGCCTTCCATGCCACCTGGGCACACTGCTGGCTCATGTTCAGCCAGTTGTCAACCAGTACGCCCAGGTCCCCCTCAGGGAGTACTCTCTTCTCTCCTTCCAGTGTGTTCCATCTTCTTCAGTTGTCAGGCTCTGTCCTGTCTGACAGAGAAGCAGGAGACACAGAGCAGTTAATAGATTGTTGTGGGGTGAATTGTTTGTGTGTGTGGTGGAGCCTAGTGTAGTTTTCCTGGGAAGACTGCAGGTTATTTATCTGCTGGAGTAGTGAGGTGTAGTGACAAACGTGGCTTTTCACCTTCTCTGTTTGGGTGGTTCAGTGATAGGTTATGAATCTGTACCTTGAAACAGCAAACATGGAAGAGGAGGCATCAAGGTGGGAAAGAAGTTACTGAAATTGTTGCATTCACTGATGTCCTAATCTGCTGAGATATGTCTTAGTCTCTTGCTCAATGTAAAAACCAATCTACATTTTTAAAATATTTTTTCCTAGGCATCAGAGTTGCCTCTTGGGACTGATAGTTTTTACTTAAAGCTTGGCAGAGCAGCTGGCAGCTAAGATAGCTGTCTTCCAATGCAAAGATCATGGCTCAAAACTAAGTATTTTTTCTTCAACCAATAGAATAAGAATGGTGGACCTGAGGTGAAATTGCAAGACTTGCAAACTCGGGAAGCTCCAGCCTGTTGTGTAGACTGCTCTTCTACTTCTACAGGTGAGAACACTGATAAAGGCATGTGACAAGAAAAATGTGGAAATTTGAGAAGTTTCAGGGATAAATCTAAGGTGATTTGGAAAGAGGAGCTTTGAGGTCAGAATCTAAAGATATACAGGAGATAGAAAAGATGCTCATGGGTAGAAGAGAACATTCTAATATGAGATGGGTAGAATATATCAGAAAAGAAGTGGCTCCTAAGATGAGAGAGAAGGGTTTGAAGGAGAGTGTGTTTGTAGATGTGAAGGCTGATGTGTGGGACACAGAAGACAAGGTGAAGAATTGGGTTCCTCTCTGTAAGCTAGTATTTTTGAGTCTAGAGTTACTACCACCACTACCACCTACCCTCAAATTATTAAAAAAACAACAACAACAACAAAACAAACAAAAAAACACAACACCAAAAAAACCCTCAAACCAAACTGTTACCTAGTTCACTTGTCTCTTTATTCTTCTGTAGAGGTTAGATATAGTGTAGATATCGGTGATGTCAGTATGCAGCAAATGCAGGAGGTTTTGCATGTGCAGAGCTATTGGGGGTGTCTGGGTGCAATGCATAGACTCAAACTCCTTTTTTTGTGTGTGTCTTTCTCACCTTGGAAGCTAGAGAAGCTCTAGTTCCATATACTGACCACTTAGCTACTGACTTTACGTGCAACTCGTTATGCTGATGGTGACAAGTGTATCTTTTATCACTAGGTGTGTCAGAAGAGCTGGTGAATTCTGAAGTACAAAAGCCTTTTGATGACACTGTAGTGCTCCCTAAGGTAAAAATTACTCTTTTTTTCCTCTTGGTATTGTACATCTGTGGATATGAAAACTTTAGTTTAAAAGCCCCAAAGAGCTGGTTTTTAAACATCGCATAACTTAAAGTGGTTATTGGAATACTGCAGCAGGCTTTAAGAGAGAGCTCTCCTGTAATGGTTCCCTGTAAATTTTCTGTCCTCCAAACTGATGAGTGGACAGCCTGTACAACGTAAGATCTTGACTTATTGGTGGGCTCCTGATCTGTGCTTTCTGGGAAGGATTTGTAGCTGCTTTTCTTTTGTAATCTCTTTTAGGGGTGAGAGGAAACCTTAAGATAGTTACTTGGAAAAAGCCAAGCACTTTGGTCCAGATGCTTTGTCTACTGCTCTCACTTTGGAGAAGGACACAGACTGGAATATGGGCTTCCACATGTTTTCTTTGCCATGTTAAATTGACAGATAGAACAGGGAATAAATCCTCATCATTCAGAGACTATGGATAGGATGCCAGGAAAATGTGGCTGGATACGTACACAAGAGGGCTTGTGAGAATCACAGGAGACTGAAACACTTCAGAATCAGACTATCTTGTAATCAAGAGAGAATGGGAAATAAGGGAATAGGAAGTTAAATTTGTCATCTAATTCTAAAACCAGAATATTTCGTGCTGCAACGTCAGAAACTGCAATGAACAGAAATAACCTGAGAAGTCCTCCTGTTACTAGTGAGGCTACTACGTATTGCAATAGCCAGCTCAAGAAAGGGTATCCTTAAACTACAAAATGTGGAAAGCAGATACCTCCAAAAGTGACACTTTCACAGGATTTAAAGGAAATTGAATCCTATTATTTTCTTATAGGCAAGAACAGATGGATTTCCCAACGGAAGTGAGCAGTTTACTGAGGAAAGTTGTCCACCTGGAATTCTAGAGTATCTTTCTGCAGAGAAACAGAAAGAGCTGTCAGTTTTGCTGCTGGAACTGCAAGAAGCCCAAGAAGAAATAACATTTTTGAAAAGGCAGCTTAAGGGCCCAAACAGCCAAACTTCTACAGGTAGCCAAACAGGAGAAGGAGCTGACCACTTGGAAGATAATTCCCAGATACAGTTTCTTGAGAGGGAGGAGCAAAAGGCTTCAGAAACACAAAATGAGTTGGACGGTAGCGCTGTCCCCTGCAGAGAGGAGATGGAGGCAATACCAGAAGTCTCTGCAGCAGATCCAGAGCCTGGCACCTCTCAAGCTCAAGAGCTGATAGAGTTACAAAACCAAATCACAGAACTGCAAATAACTCTGCAGAAATCAGAAGAATCCTATAAGAAAGATCTAGGAGAAAAAGGTGCAGAAATAAACAGGCTAAACCAGTTGGCTGAAGAATACAGAAAAAAAATAGAGGACTCTGACAGGGCATTTTGTGTTTTGACTGAAGAACGAGATCAGCTTCTGTGTCAGATGAAGGAACTTTCTACTGTAGCAGAACTGAAGGAGCAAGTGAAGCAACTTGAGGAAAATCTGACTCTTTCAGAAAAGCAGAGACTGTCAGACAGTCAGAGCAGTCTCCTGAGAGAACAAATCCAGAGTCTTAAAAATGAGTTTAAGTCCAAGGAGATAAAAATTGAAGCTTTGCAAAAAGACTTGGATGAAGCACAACTTCAGCTTTCTGACCAGGATGTGCAACTAAAAGATCTGAGAAGCCAGATCGAGAAGAAGGAATGTGAAGTACTTGATCTAGAACAACTTTTGAGGAAGAATACAGCTGAGACAGAAGAGCTTTCCCAACACTTAGCTTCAAAGGGGCACGAAGCAGCAAGCCTAGAACAGCTTGTTGCTGAACATGCCAAGACTATAGAAAGCCTGCAGCAAACCTTGCTGGAGAAGGACCAGCAGATGACAGAGATCAGTGTCAGCATGTCTGAGAAAATGGTCCTGCTGAATGAAGAGAAATTTTCTCTAGGAAATGAGCTGAGGAGTCTTAAAGAGCAAACAAGACTATTCTTAAAAGCCCAAGAAGAAAAAGACCAAAGCATAGAAGCAAAAGATAGATACCTGAAATGTGGGGCATCTGAGCAGCAGTCTGAGACAGACGCAGCATGCAAAGAAAGTGAGGTATTAGTAAATCAACATGAACTTCTGAAAAAAGAAAACGAGCAAGTAAAGCGGAAGCTGCAAGCAGCACTTGTTAACAGGAAGGAGCTTCTGAAGAAGGTTAGCAAATTGGAGAATGAATTAGTACAATTGAGAAGAGAACATGAATCAGAAAACTCAGTGGCTCAGGAAGCAGAAGGGGAAGAAAATATGTCAAGCATGATAAGCAGAGAAGTGAATCTTGAAAGCCAGCCCAATGAGGAATATCTAATTCAACTGCTTTCTGAAAAGGAATGTGAGCTGCAGAGCATCCGGAAGGACCTGCTGGATAAAGAAGCTACTGAAGCACAATTGCAGGCAGTGATTGAGGAAATGAGGCGAAGCTTGCAAGGTAAGACCAACATTGTTTCAGTTAAAGCTGAAATCACGGAGAGTCAGACAATTACTGACAAAGTAACCGAAACCAATAAAAGCCCAAAAGATTATGAAGAAAATGAAAAAAATAGTTCAGCAGCTACAAATCTTGAAGAAAACCAGAAGTCTGCTCTGAAAGAGAGGATTTCAATTCTTGAACAAGAAAAAGAACAACTCCAAAAAAAACTTCAGGAAGCCCTGGTATCTCGCAAAGACACTATAAAAAAGGCTCAAGAAAAGGACAGGCATCACAGAGAACAGCTGAAACAGCAGAAAGATGATTACAATGTCCTGCAAGAACTGTTTGATAAGCAGAGCAAAGAGAAGGAGACCATCCAAGCTCAGCTCAGACAACTCCAAGAACAGAAAGGATCAACAGAGAGTGTTCTTGGAAATCAAGATGGGTTGGATTCTTCATGCATGGAAGCAGAAAATACAACAAATAACAAGCTTGTACAAGTTGCAGATATTTCTGGGGAAGAGTTTAAGAAAAAACTTGAGAAATTGCAGATGGAGAAAGAGGAATTGGAATGTAATACTAGCCATATGCAAAGTGAACTTGCTTACAAATCAGAATTAGTCTTTCAATTGCAAGAGCACGTGGCGCAGTTGTTTCTGGAGATAGAAGGACTGAAGAGAACCTCTGACCAAGCTGAAGCTAAGGCAGCAAGTCTTCAGACTGAATTGGAGGAAAGTGGAGCGAATATTTCTAAAGAGGACAGTCTGGAAGACCTGAAAACACTAATGCACCAAAAGGATGAAGAAATTGAATTTCTTAACTTGCAGGTCAGGGAAAAAAGTGAAGCTCTCAATAACGTGCAGGCACAGTTGCTGGAAAAAGAGGATTCAGTCAAGAGATTGTGTAGACAGTTGGAAACTCAATCTCAGGCACATGAGGAACAAAGCAAGCGGCTGCAGACAGAGTTGCTTGAAATTCAGGAGAAGCAAGATGACAGTGTAGAAGCAGCTAAACAGAAGAATCAAATGCAGAGAAAGTTGCAGGCTGCACTTATCTCTAGGAAAGAGGCACTAAAGGAGAGCAAATCTCTAAAAGAGGAGCTGGTTAATGCTAAATGTACTATTGAAAATCTTCGTGCCAAGTTGACAAATATGGAAAGCCAAATATGTGGCCATGTTAAAGAAACAGACACTTTAACAGAAAAGTTAGCGGGCCTCACAGAAGAGCGAGAAAAACTTATTGCAGAAGTTGATAAAGTACTTACAGAAAATCAGAATCTTGATGGGTGCTGTAAAAACCTGACACTTTCTCTAGATAGAGTAGTTCTAGAGAAGGAGAAGCTGGAGAAGGAGATGGAATCCTTGAAATGCTTTCAAGCTGCTGAGAGTTCTGAGTGGCATGAGAAATATAGGGAGCTTCAGAAAGAATACGAAACTCTCCTGCAGTCATATGAAAATGTGAGTGATGAGGCTGAGCGGATTCAGCGTGTTTTGGAAACTGTTAGGCAGGAAAAGCAGGAAATTTTCATGAAGCTGAAAAGTGTTGAAGCAATAAAAGAGGAAACAGATAAGCAGCTACAGGAAGCTGGACAGGAAATTGATGGAATGAAGGAGAAAATGAGGAAATTTGCAAAATCAAAGCAACAAAAGATCCTGGAACTAGAGGAGGAGAACGAGAAGCTGAGAGCAGAGACGCGTTTTACAGATGGAGAGCTACACAGGGCTGGAGATGTCTCTACAAATGCTAGTCTGAAAGAAGATCTGGAGAACTCTAGGAGGGATTACCAGTCTCTTTCTACTCAGCTTGAGACAGTAATGGCTGAGAAGGCGTCTCTTAATCAAGAGATCACAGACTTGAAGTGTCGGTTGCAGTTAACAGAATCTAAGCTGAAGGAAAGCAGAGAACTGCTAGAGAAGTATGTTGCTCAGAAGACAACAGGGGAAGAAACAAATGAGGCAGTGGCCACACCACCACCAATGGAGACGACTGAAAATCAAGTAGACGTAAGTTTTAGACAAGAGTCTCCTACTCCAGAGCTGGAACAAAAAGCATTTGAAGGTAGTAGCCATTGTGAAGATGTTGGTACCTACATACAGCAGATAGCTGAGCTCACAGAGCGAATCACGGAACTAGAAGATAATAGGAGGGCCTCAGAGCAACAGCTAGGTGACATCCGCATGTGTATTGAGACTTTAGCAGGTGAGAAAAGGGCTTTAGAGACCCAAATGGAAGAGAAAGTCCATGAATTGAATGCTCTTCAGGACACAGTAGCAAAGATGGAACAAACAGTCCAAAATACCAAGGATGACCTTATCAAGATGACAGAACTGAAGGACACACTAGAGGCTGAGAAAGATGATTTGGAAGAAAGGCTCATGAATCAGCTGGCAGAACTTAATGGGAGTATTGGAAACTATCAGCAAGATGCAACAGACTTCCAGATCAAAAATGAGCAACTGAAACATGAGCTTCAGAGTTTGCAGAGAATGATGCATGAACTGGAGGAGGAGAAATGTCAGATGGCAAAGGAGAAAAGTAAAGAAAGTTCAGAAAAGCAAAAGGAATTTGTAGAAAAGCTAAAATGCAGTTGGAGGGGAGACAGCACACATGTAAAGGAGCTTCAGGAACTGCTCAAACAGAAACAGCAGGAGATTAAGCAGCTGCAGAAGGACTGTATTAAAACCCAGGAAAAGAACAGTAGTTTAGAAAGAACTGTTAAAGCTCTGGAATTTCTGCAGAGTGAGACTCAGAAAGAGGTAGAAGCAGCCAAAGAGAGTTTATCTAAAGCAGCTGAAGACACCAAGAAAGCCCAAGCAGAGCTTGCTCTCTGCAGAGTAGTACTGGATGACACCCAGAGTGAGGCAGCGAGGGTTCTAGCAGAGAGTGTCAAAGTCAAAGAAGAGTTGCAGGCAAACAGAGAGAGTGTTAAAATTCAAATGAGGAAAAAAGATGAGGACTTCGAGAAAAGACTGGAACAGGAAAAAGACAAGCACTCAAAGGAAATAAAAAACATGGAAGAAAAGCTGGCAACTTTGCAGAGGGAGAAAGACTATATGGAAACAAGTGTTGGTGATCTTAAGGACTCCTTGAAGACAAAGGATCAAGAAGCCAAGCAACTGGAAGGCAGCCTAAATAAAACACTAGCCCAGCTTGCAGCCTTCACCAGGAGCATGTCTTCCCTTCAAGATGACAGGGATAGAGTGATAGATGAAGCAAAAACATGGGAGAAAAAATTCACTGAAACTATTCAAAAGAAGGAGGAAGAAATACGTTCAAAAGAGGAAGCTTGTGTTGTGTTAAAAGACCAGATGAAGCAGATGAGCATACAAGTGGAAGAACTTCAGACTCATATATCCAGGTAAAGAAGGTGATAATGACTCTGCTGGTATTCTTGTATTTCCTTTGACAAGGTAGCAGCCAGAGGTGAGGTAGGATTCCCCTTTCCTTTTGCAGTATACCAGAATGAAAGAATTTTGAGCCTTTAAATATGTTAAATGTGACATGTGATTGGCAAAACTAATGAATGCCTAAAACAGAGAGCAAAATTAGTCTTCATAAAGCCATAAACAAAGCTCATCTCCTGGATCACTTGCGTGTGGACAGAAAAGAGTTTGGAGTTACGTTGTAGGGAGTTACTCTGTATTTTTTGTCTGCGCAAGGATGCAGGGAGATTGATGCTGTATAATATTCCTTCGTCTCATCATTAGGGTTCTCTATGACAAGCAGTATCCACCCAAGTACTATCTAGAGGCTTTATTAATCTGATTTTGCACAGAGTTGTGGCATTGAGAGACAAAACTTGGCAGGTCAAGAGAGCATTGGGATACATAATTCCAGTTTAATCCCAAAATAGATGTTGAGGGAAAGATGAAGCTATGGTATGGTATGTACATACATAGGTTTTGGTACGTACCAAAATGTACATCTGGGAATTTCCAAAATTCAAAAGCAAACTATTCTTACATGAGTAAAATTGTTCTATAAAATTTGTTATAAAAATCTTATATCTTTGCATGCTGGAACATGAAATGAACATGAAGCATATGAGAACAGTGGTTTCTTTTTCTTTTTTTTAGTGGGGTTTTTTGTTTGTTTGTTTTTTTAGCTACAATGGATGAGAGAGAATTATTTTCATGAAAAGGAGGTGATAACAGTCAGTGTTTAACCTCCTCCATTTTTTTCAGTATTAATATGAAGATTTATCTCACTGGACAACTTTTCAAATATATTCCTCCAGCACCACCCCTTTCAGACAGTAGTGCAGTCAGTTAAAAGATACCTTGAATTTTAAATTGGAGGAAAGCTAATAATCTGGATATTTCCAGCTTGTTTTCTTAAAGTGAAACTAATTTTGTGGCTTTTCTAAATTAGTATTATCAATGAAAGCTACTACTGGGGTTTTGGAAACTGAGCTACTTCATTGATATGCAACTGACTTTCTCCTCTCTATTTTCAGGCTGGAACGCGACAAGACAGACCGGGAGTCTGAATCCAGGAAGGAGGTTCAGCTTCATCAAAAGACATGTGAATTACTGCAGGAGGAAAAAAAGGAGCTTTTGATTCAGGTCGAAGGGTCTCGGAAACTGTACAGCGAGTCTCAGAATGAACAGCGGAAACTGGAGTCAGAAATCAGCAGCCTGAGGGACCAGCTTGCTGACTTACAGAATTCCCTCTCCAAGTGTGAATTGGTCAGAGAAGAGCTGCGGAGTATGGTCAAGCAACAGGAAACCAGTATCCAGAATTTTAAATTCAGCTGTGAACAGCTTGAGGCTGATCTGCAAGCTTCCAAGGACCTAACAAATAAGCTGCACGAAGAAACGAGTGCCAAGGACCAAAAGATCATTAGTTTGCTGTCTGCCAAGGAAGAAGCAGTTACGGCTGCTCTATCTGAATTACAGCAGCAACATTCTGAAGAGATGAAAGAGTTGGAGTGTAGGCTAAGTAAGGAGGAAGATGATAAAAAAGCCCTGGAAAATGAGAAGAGCAAATTTCTTGACAAACTTGATCATCTCACTGAAAAGATGAAGATAAGCAGAGAAGAAAGTAAGCAGCAGAAGGCACAACTGGACTCCTTCACCAAGTCCATGTCATCTTTGCAAGATGACAGAGATCGCATACTGAGAGACTACAAGCAACTTGAAGAGCATCATCTTGTTATAATCTTGGAAAAAGACCAGCTAATTCAAGAGGCTGCTGCTGAAAACAATAAGCTTAAGGAAGAAATCAGAACTTTTCATAGCCGGATGGATGACCTCAACTCTGAGAATGCCAAGCTGAATGCAGAGTTGGTGCGGTATAGAGAAGACCTGAACCAAGTGATTTCAATAAAGGACTCCCAACAGAAACAGCTTCTCAAAACACAGCTTCAGCGGATCCAAACTCTGGAAAAGGAGAAGGCAGTCATAGAAACACAGCTGAAAGAATCCGAGCGTGCCCAGGATGATCTCAGGAAGTGCATGGAAGCCTTGAGAGAGGATAAAATCAGTATGTCTCAAGAGATTGAAACCCTTATGTCCTCTCTGTCTCGGGCGCAGAGTGAGATAACAGCATTACATGAGGGGGGCCCTCTCTTGGAGTGTCAAACACAACTGAAGGCCCAAGAGGAAGAGGCACAAGAACTGAGTCATAAGCTCTCCTTCTCACAGAAGAGGATAACAGAACTTGAGGAGGAACTAGTATGTGTTCAAAGGGATGCAGCCAAGAGAGTGGCAGAGGCTGAAGACAGGCTTGAAAAGGAATTGAAGCACCTACATCATGATGCAGGGATAATGAGAAATGAAACAGAAACAGCAGAAGAGAGAGTAGCAGAGTTGGCACGGGACTTGATGGAAATGGAACAGAAACTTCTTGCAGTCACAGATGAAAACAGAGATCTAAGAGCTCAAATTCAGGCTTTTGGGAAGTCTATGAGCTCTCTTCAGGATAGCCGGGACCAGGCCAATGAAGAGCTTCATGTTTTAAAACAGAAATACTCTGCAGACTTAGAGGAACAAAAGAGTCTAGTGCAGAATCTTCAGAAACAGATGGTTCAGCTACAAGAGGAGCAACATTCCACTGCCAGGGACCGAGATACCCTGAGGTCTGAGCTGACAGAACTACAGAAGGCCACTGATGAAAGAGGTCTCTTTGCCCAGATTGAGAAACTTAATCAGAAGCTCAGAGCCAAAGATGATGAGCTTCTCCATTTGTCTTCAGAACTGGAAGGCTCTTCCAACCAAGTCAAATCTTTCTCCAAGGCTATGGCAAGCCTGCAGAACGAGCGAGACCGTCTGCTGGATGAATTGGGTAAAGCACGTAAGATTGAAGAAGTGAAGCAACAAACAGAAGGGAGCCCTTCCACCACTCCTGAAGTGCAGAGTCTTAAGAAGGCACTGTCCTCCTTGCAGAATGACAGAGACAGAGTAGTAAGTCCTTGTTCTCTCTTCCTGCTCTTACTACTCCCCATGGGAGATTTGAATCTTCAGATCTTAAAATGCAGCACACTGCAAATACCAGATCCAAGTGTGAAACATAGATAATTGTCTTCACAGAATCACAGAATAGTTGAGGTTGGAAGGGAGTTCTGGAGATCCTCTAGTCCAACTCTCCTGCTTAAACAAGGTCAGCTGTAATAGGTTGCCCAAGACAGTGTCCAGTCGGATTTTTAATATCCCCATTGGTGGATATTCCACAACTTCTCTGGGCAACTTGTTTCTTCATGTAGCTGGAAATAGTTTCCAGCTTTAGTTGCTCCATCGCCTTTCTAGGCATGGAGATGAGGCTGACCAGCCTGCAGTTCCCCCGTTCTTCATCCTTGCCCTTCTGGTAGGTAGGGATGATATTTGCTTTCTTCCAGTCTTCAGGAACGCTTCTCAGTCACCATGACCTTTCAAAGGTAATTGAGTTGCCTCCCAGTGACCTTGGCACTTGTGGGCACACTCCATCAGATCCCGTGGATTTAGTATGTGCCTTCTATGTTACCTTCTCTGACATACGGAAGCTGTGATTTCATTAACTTTGCAGGGTGGTTTATCTTGATTTAAAGTACGGAATCGCAGAAATAAGATATGGGTTCCCCATTAACCTGCTTAGTCCACATCTGTGGAAACTCATACATTTGATTTGTCTTGTATTTCTAGAAGAAATTAGAGCAAAGACTTGGGTCTGTTTCTCCTCTTGACAGCTGATTGTTAAGATAGATACAAGGCATTGCAGCTTCATTTTGCCATCCTTGCTTGCATACTTAACGAGTCTGTGTCTGTAAGGTCTCTGGCATGATGTGGCTTAGCAAGTTCCAGAGTTCTAGCTGCTGCTCAGATAGACTTTTACAATCATGTTCCACTGTCACTTAATCTTAGTTTTCCTTTCTGTTAATTCACAATGGACTCTGTGATACTGTCGTAAATACATCTTCATTCCCATTCATGTTGTATCTCAGTTATTTGCAGATTTATGTCTCCTGCTGTTCTGTTGAACTCACATACGTGTGGCACTGCTAATACTAAGATAGGTCCTCAATAGAGGGATCTCTGAGGGTTTTTTTTCTGAGCCATCGTTACTAGACCGCTATAATTGCTGGTTGAATTTCTAGATTCTCTGTCATCTCAATGTGACCTTTTTTTCCCAGACGGCACAGGGAGAAATGCTCTTAAATGCTTACAAGTAGTGAACCGAGCTGCCTGCTCCATTTCACACGCTCTGATTTTTCCCTTTGAAGGTAAGAGAGCTGAAGAATCTGCAGCAGCAATACATACTAGTTGGGGTAGAATCAGCTGAGAATTCTCGCTTAAAAGCACAACTGCAGGAATATCAGCAAGACGCAGATAAACAGCAACGCCTCCAAGAACAGCTGAAGCAAGAAAGTCTTTTCTACCAGCAGGAGCTCCAGCAGCTTAGGTGAGAATTGTCTGTCTTCTCACTGCCTCAGATGTGAATGTGCCGTTTCTTTAATCAAAGAGCGGTTGTGGGCAGAAGGCAGAGAGCCCTGAGAACCTCCTCTGTGTCAGCTGTCACCGAATGGCTCTGCCCCGGTCAGGAGCAGGCTCGTGTCTCCCAGGTTCAGCTTCAGCCTTGGGCTCAGGGGAAGGGTTAGAGCCCAACATACTGGAAGGAAATACTGGTGTGACATGGACCAATGACCTTTTGATGTTTATTTTTATCTCCTTCATCTAGTGGTGGCCAATACCATCTGTTTGAGAGGAAACTTAGGCTGTTCCTTATATTGGTGCTTACGTATATTATTACAGAAGTCTCCATTCCAAGCTGATGACGAACACTCTTCATTCTTCCACTGAAACCGTTGTTTAGAAAGTGCTCATTTTGTATGACCATCTAATCTGTTGTTTCACTTGCTTCATCTTCTATTTTTGAAAAAATCTGAAATTCAGGTCTAGTTAAATTGACATCTTCAGCTGGACTGAAACTGGTCAGACAAAAACGCTTTGTTCTAAAAACAGGGAAAAAAATCCTTTCCGGTACTTCAGAGGTCCCCCTAAGAATGACTGAACCTGGAGTGAAAGGGGCGTTTGGGGGGGGAGGTTGGTTTTTTCTTTGTTTGCTTTGGGGGTTTTTTGGGTTTATTTTGCTTTTTGTTTGTTTGTTTGTTTTTGTTTGCTTGTTTAAGTTTGTTGTTTGTTTGTTTTTTCTGGAAAGATATATGGCTTATATCAAGTGATATAAAAACTTGTAGTGCTCGTTCCCACTCCCCCTGCCCTCCATCTGACCCTCCAACTAACACTTCAGATCTCATGAAGTTTGAAGCACCTTACAAATTTTATCTATCTCCTGATAAAAGGAGATTTATTTCTTGTCTAGCTCCTACATTGTAAATGAAGCCTCCAGTTTGCGTGTGGCTGTGGTTCCGGTGCATGTTTGACTGAGGCAGTGGTGATGTTATGACAAGTGGCATTGTCAGTGTTTTGCTTGACAGCTCTCTGTACAGCAAGACAAAATAATGCCCAGGAATACCCATGGTGTGAGCATTGAACAATCTGCAGTGTTGAGCCAAATACAGGATGCTTCCTTAAACCTGTTTTTAAGGTGCCTGTACTTTAGTGGATTGTTTTGCTTTGGTTTAGTTATAAAACTTCTTTTCTGGCACGGGGTCATGATAGGAAATGGAACCATCCTGAGCTCATTCTAACCTGGATACTCAGATACTGTGATACTGGTAACTTCCTGGTAATTTCCTTTGTCTCGTACCGGGCAGACAAGAGAAAGCTACCTGGGAAAAGCAGCACAGCAGCATAAAGGAGCAGTACCTGATGGTCATAGCAGAAAAAGACAAGCAACTGAGCCATCTACAAAGCATCATGCAAGAAATGAGACTACCCCTCAGCAAGTCTCAAATTGTAGATGAGCAGTACCAAATGCAGGTGGGTGGAAATACACAGATTCTTTACTGCATGGAAACATGAGGCTTGAAATTCAGCCAGAGTAGCACATGTTGCTTGTATTCAGCTTGTACAGGCTGCAGGATCGGATATCGTTGTGTGGCCTCCAAGCACACACTGCAACTTGGATCACGGAGAACCTTTAGAAAACTCTGGCATACCCTTAGTTCACGGTACCTCATGTTTTAAGAAAGAGAATAAAAGAGACAGGGCTTCCAAGGCACCTTAGGTCCTTCCAAGCAGTATGGAACTTCTCAGGTCTTTCCTTCTGGCTAGTTTAGAATCACCTCCTGCGCTGTGCTTGAATCTAAGCTCTTCTGGTTTAGTTCTCCTTTTGATGTCACATTCTAACTTTTAGGTTTCCTATTGAATTTTTGTTGCTGTTTTTACTGTGACAACGATCTGCAATCCTGACTTGAGCCCAGAGAGGCTGAGGATTGAACATGGCACTTTCTGCCTTCCTTCCCCTCTATCACAGCCCTAAAAGTGGAGTGGGAAATGTTGAGTGTTTTGCTTGGTCTTGGGAAGTACACTTGCCTGCTGCATGTACAAATAGCATTACATCATGAGCAAGGACAGAACTCTTCTGCCCACGCCTGAAATGTTGCAGTGAGAAGCTTTTATGTCAGTGGAGGAGGGAGGAAATTCAAAGAAAAAGCTAGAACCACATGCACGTGATGCTTTCTGGGAGAACGCTTCAGTGGTAACCTTTTAGTCTGTGTTGAATGAGAGCAGTGTGGACATTTGTTTGTTTTTTCTCGTTCTCCTTCATACGCTGTTTTTTCATTCCTTTATTGTAGACAGCTTTAAGATGACCTTTGAGAATGACCCATCATATGTGCAAGTTCAGTGATCTTTCCTAATTGTTTGTATTTTCAGATGGATTTTAGTATTCCCCATTTGCTGCCTTGCTCGAGCAAGGCAAGTTCCAGGCCTAGGAATAATGTTGAGCTTTGACCTTGGAATACTAAATAGAGCGGACTAGTATGAGAGTGGGTTTATTGTGTGTGCAGCATATTTTTCATTGTTCTTTCCCTGGCAGATTTCTTCAAAAGTTCAGAAAGGGGACTTTCTAAGCCCAGAAACAGAAACAAAACATCTCCAGGCCCAGCTGAGTGACAGCCTGAAAGAACTGCACCAAAAAGAACTCCGAATTCAGCAGTTAAACAGCAAGGTACCAATTATGTCTTACACTTGCTTGCAGAGTCTGGGATGAGGAACGCGGGGAAGAGGGTAGGCTTGAGCAGGGCTCAGGGAGCAGGAATGAATCTTCTTAATGTCTGCTCTGACTCTTCCAAGCCACAGTCTGGCTATGGCTCCTTATTGTAATTTCTGATGCTATAAAAAGAGTTTGACTGTCTACTTGATGACTCCCTTAAATTTAATTGTAAGCTATTGTAAAATGCCCCTTTAGCCCCCTCTTTACGGGCTAAAGCAGCCCAGCTCTCACAGGCATCGTCTGCTCCAATGCCTCAAGGGTCCAGTGGTCCAGCCAGTTTCTGACTATGCAGTAGTTCGTGTAGTTCATGGCTCCTTAATTTCCAGATGTGAATACTGTGGGCGGTGATAGTAAGAGCTCTGTGTTCTGGAGCTGGCCAGGGTGAAGTTAAGTTTCTTCATAGCAGCCCTGGGGTGCTGTGCTACAGTTTTGTGACTGAAGCGGTGTTGGTAACACACCAAGGTATCAGCTGTTGCAGAACAGGGCCAGCACAGCTTGAGACCACTTCTGTTCCTCACTCTGCTCTCCCTGCAGTGAGTAGGCTGGGGGTGTGCAAGAGCCTGGGAGAGGCCACAGCTGGGACAGCTGACCTGGACCCGGAGGATATTCTAGGACACACAGATCACATGCAGGAGAATCAGTGGCAGTAGCGTCTGAATCAGCAGCTTTTCTGCCACATTCTCTAAACTGACCAGAGGGAGGAAGGAGGGAAGAGGACAAAAGAGGAGAGGGGAGGAAAGAAAGAGGGGAGAGAAGGGGAGAAAGAGGATAGATTGGAGGTGGGGGACAAGGGGGAAGGATGGGGGGGGACGCACACAACAAGACAGAGAAACCAGAAAGTGAGATTATGTGAAGAAAGTTGTTTCCAGGTTCCATTTCTATTGTTGGAAGTTCTTTTTAGACTCTGAAGGGAGTCCCTCCTTTGGAAGGCATGATTGTGCTCTTTGGTGCTGCCTGCAATCTGGAAAATGTTTCCGTATTTTGGTGCAGAATCACAAGCGTCCGATTCCCACACTGAAATGCGAGACTCGGAATTTAACAATCTTCAGAAAGAGAGCTGCATTCAAGGGGAAAGCAGGAAGATAAAATCATAATTTATTGATGATATTTCCAAAAGGTTCAGGTCAATCTCCACACTTCAGAAATCTTGTTTTGGACGGATGTTATTCTGTACATTGTGTTGATGTTCTGGAACTCCTGTTCTGGAAACCTTAGCCGCAGGCTGCTGTTGGAGATTATTGCTGGTCCTTGGACCTTAGTAGCATGCAGTGCAGCAATTCCCATGTTCTCAATAGAACTCTTTCCCATAGTTACACAGAGAACAATTTTGCTTTCACAAAAATACGAATTCTTTACTGAGCAGGTGTGTTCCCTTCTCAGCTGTCTCAGGTCTTTGAGGAGAAAAATGCCCTCTCTCTCCAGCTGCGTGGTAGCAGTCGAAACATCTGTGAGAGCCATCAGCACTACAATGAAGTTCTGAACCGCTGCTTGGAGCTTGAGAGGCAGCTCCAGGAGCTGCAGTCTGCAGACAAGTGCATGGTAAGGGTGGTCTTCTTGGTCCAAGGCAGGCAAAAGATTATTGCAGATGGGTCCACTAGCTGTGGAGCCTTGGAGGTACTTTCTACCCTCTTCATTTGGTGCTATCTGCCATACATTCATGCTTTCTTTCAGGAGTTGTTTGCAACAGATGCGGCTCCAGGAGCACCCCAAGAAAAGAACGAGCCTCAGAGAGGCTGTTACACACCAGAATTACAGGAGCTGCAGCTAAGGTAAAGAAAGCCTGAGAAAACAGAAGTGGAGATGTTAATTCTGATTAAGGTCTTTGGGATAGTGATCAGCCTATTTCTGTTACTCTCAGTCAGACTATTAGACAAACTCAGTTCCACACTAGGAACTTGTGCAAGTGGAGGAACCATTTAATGCACTTGACAGCTGTCATTAGTTATGTTTTTGGATAGAACTTCAAATGATGAAGAGACAACATGCAGCAGCAATTCCAGTTGACCATCACCAGCCAAACTAACATCTTTGATTTGATGGTCTGGGTCCTCAGCAACTGCTGAAGTAAATCAATGGTCCTGGTCTCAAGGCTGTTAACCTGAGAGTGTCTGGAATTGAGATCTAGCACACAATTCCTTGTAACCTCCTGGAACTAAGATCTTGCACGTGATTCCTCATACCCTTTCAAAATAATTTTCAGAAGGTGGGGCCACAGATGACAGAGCCGAGGAACTTCTTCCTGATCTAGCACAGAAGCTTCAAGAGATGTATCTTCTCTCTTGCTTTCCAGATAATTTAAATATATTAATAAAAGAGAACTGTCTTCTATGTGAAGTGGAAGGGAATTGAAGTCTGTTCACATACTGCATCAGTGAATAAGATAGAAACAGAATAGTTCATGAATTAGCCCTTTCTTGGCATATGCTTGGTTATTTTCTGACAGGTTGTCCGAAACAGAACATTTACATAGCAGCACAAAACAGGATCTGAGGTATTTGGAGGAGCAGCTGGAGGAAGAACGGGACCGTCGTCTTGCTGTAGAGGAGGCACTCTCTGCAGCACAAGATCAGATCAGGAGGTGAGGGCTCTTGAGCGAACAGGCAATATCACTATAAAAGTACAGTGATCCTAGCACTGGCTTCATCTGCAATTCATTACATCCTTCTGTCGAATGTCGCTGAGGGCACACAAACTATACCATGTCTGTCACGGATGATTGAGGTTGGCAAGGACCTCTGGAGGTCATCTAGTCCAACCTCCCCGCTTAAGCAGGGCTGCCTAGAGTCAGTTGTCCAGGACCATGTCCAGATGGCTGTTGAATATCTCTAAGGATGAAGACTTCACAACTTTCCTGGGCAACCTGTGCTTAGTCACCCTTACAGTAAAAAAGTGTTTCCTTGATGTTCAGGCTATCCTTCAATTGCAGACAATTGAGAAAGGACTCTACTGCTAGCAGCTGAATTTTCCTTTCCACTGGACAGGAATGGTAATCTGTACATCATGCAGTATGGAAGTTCTACTCTTCTCTCTGACTATGGGCACGAGAGGTGGCTGGCGCTGAGCGCTGTACCTTGTATAGAGAGCACAATATTCTTGGTCGTTTATGGTTTCCCCAGCCTCCAGGTGGAGGAAGGAAGACTCCTCCTAGTTGCATCACCCAGTCCTTCTGCTCTGCTTGAGCTCAGGAGGCACTACAGTTTTACAGATTAAACCAATTCTTGTCAGTGAGGCTGTGGCTTCTTGCAATGGTTGATGCCTTCTTTAAGAAATTCCTTCTTTCCTAAGCCTGTCTACAGTGTTGGTTTGGGGCATCATAAGAAATTGAATTTAATTTCATGTTTTTTGTGGCAGGTTGCAGTCAAGTCAGTGGACGTCTTCCTTAAGTGCTAGCATTGATATGACTCCAGGCCATGAGCATGCCTTGCTGACTGACTCCATGGATAATAATTTCAGCAAAGTAAGAATTCATATTTACATCTGTCAATGCTGTGAGCCCTGGCTGATGCAAGAAAATGCGAACTGAAAACTGTGAACCTATAGCAGCTAAGTCCTTCTGTAGGCACGTGTAAATCTGTCGGGCTTTGTGTAGGTTTCTGCTTGTCTTGCTCTGTTTTCCATGCCAAAAGCCACCTTGTTCTGATTGTGGCTCTGCTACAGTCTGCATGAGCAGAGTAAATTTCAGAGGTCACTAAAATGTAGTCCGGCATTGTCTGTGCCTAAAATGTGGTCCCAGGTTCCTTGTGGAATATTCAAGGCCTCAGTGGTGAGCAAATAGCCAAAGTCTGCCCAAACAATGCGCAATCTCATGCATAAGAAGTACATGTTTTACTGGCCCTGGCATCTGCGACGTCTGCTAAGCCCTTTTGCTTAGCAACCATCTCAGTTTTTCCTCACTCATTGTCTTTCAAACCCACATCAGTCAGGCTGGGAGCCAAAGCGGAGAGCTGCTGAATGACAGCTGGGCAGTCACCTGTCCTGTTTCGCTAAGGGCGAAGCCCTGCTGAAAAGTTTCTCTTCTGGTCTCTTCAAGACTTGGGGGTGGTGGTCTCAAGAACAGCATGAGCGGAATTACAGGCAGAGCCATAAATGGTTGCTACTCCGTGCTCATGCTTGGGGTTTGTTACTAGAATAGACAGGTTTTTCTTTCTACTGAAATATTGCCAGTAGATGTTACATTGTCTGAGGACTCCTGGAAGAGCTCCTGTGGAGTAAGGTCACCCTACAGCAGCTGGTTCAACAGCTTCAGAAGTCCTTTCAGCTGCAGGGATGAAAGAATGCAACAAATAAATAATAAATTCCTTCTTTTAGGTCAGAGAGTGAATCAGGATTCCTAGTAGCTTGAGGCTCCAGCAGAAGAGTACCACTGATCCACTTGTTTATATTTCACTCAGAGGGGCTAGGAATCCATAGGGACCAAATACTGGAGATGTTCTGAATTCTGTTGCCCCTTCTTAAGCAGAACTGGGAGAGAGCTGGTTCATGAGAAACCTGCAGAAAGCAGGGGAAGGGGAATATTTCACTGAGGGTTGGCTCTAGACATCACATATGAGAGTGGAATGGGTTTGTGAAGGTTCATGCTCATTAGCTTAAATGAACCTTTCCTCATGGTCTGGAGAGCTCTGGGTGAAGGCAGCTGGGGACATATCCATTCCTGGTACTGACTGGTCTCTCTTTTACTTTTCCAGACTCGGAATATACCTGGACTACGACGCCTGTTACGCTCTCTCTTCCGTTCCCGGACCCACTTGCCTCTGCTAGTGGCCATGTATCTGCTTGCTCTCCATGTCCTGCTCTTCCTGTGCTTTACAGGCCACCTATGAACAGCCCTCTGTGTAATGAGGAGCTGCTGCATTTGCTGTCATCAGAGTAGCACTTCACCCAGCTGCCTTCTTTTTCCAAAGCAGCCCTTAAGGACCAGCTGAACCCAGGTTGGTTGCTGTCCAAGTATGCAGCAGCCAGTGCTGATGCTTGGGATCTGCTCCAGGGTATCTACCCTCCTTCCATGGTTTTAAATGACTGGTGCATTTTCTGAGCGAGGGTCCTCACACTACAAGCTTCAAGGACAGCATCTGTTCCTGTACCTGGAGGTAGCACCACTCATTTTATATCGTATTGTGCTGTGGTAGGAGTAAGAAAAATATTCTTGAGTCGCTGAAGTACTTCAACACTTCTAGGAGCTGCAGGATCTCCCCCCTCTTAGACTGAATCAGCAAGTTGGGGAAAACCTGTAGCTCGATATAAGAAAGAGAAGCTTCCCTTTCTTCCATCCCTTAGGTCTGCTGCTTGAAATGCATATCCTAAGAAAGTTGTGGGTGCTTTAAGGAACGCGAATTGAATTTCACAATCAGGTTTCCTGCTCAGTTTCATCTCCTGTTGAAGAAGGGCCAAAATTAGTATATCTGGACCTGCTGAGCATTCCATTTAAAAACAGTCATATGTCTGCCCTGACAAGCCTGTAAAATAATGTCAGTACTTTAATTATGGAAACGGAATAGGAAACAAGACGCTTTTAAACTCTAAGTTAATAACCTTGCTGTTTATAGCATTTGTGCCCCTCTCACGGTGGAAGGTGCTTGCATACCTCTTGAAATGAGAGTGGCCATGCTCCTGCATTCTCATCCACAGAACCCTCGTCACAGGATTAAACCCATACAGGCTGCGTTGTAGGGCTCCATGCTGTGGTACGTGGGCCCACATCAAAGGCAGAAGCTCCAGAAATGAACTGTTTCCCCTACGCTGAGGAAGGGACTGGAGTTCTGAAACCTTCTGGCATCTCTGCTTTAGGTAAAGCCTGTTGTAGAAGGCTAGTGCTGGTCATTGGACTTGTTTTAATCTAAAGCAAACAGACTTGATCTTATAGGATATGTGGAAAGAACTCCTGAATATGTGCTGGAGTTGAGACTGCACTCTTCCAAAGGGAGAACGCTGCATGCAAAGAAGGTAGTTCCAGTCAAGTTCCCTGTCAGAGAGCAAGTGGTTGTTCTGCGCAGAGCACTTGCCAGAGGATTATATCTGCCTCTTGCTAGACTATTAACAGTCACATTTTTCCCATGGGAAAGAGGTAGTTCTTTTGATATTGCTGGTAACTAAGATTCTCTAGCTGGTGAACAAAGCCTGTTTGAGGATGGATTGGTCTCATCATGGTAGCTAAAATAACTGGATCTCTGGCAGGTCCAGAACATTGGCACTATATATTCATTTGTGCACCACCCTTGATTATCTGCGTGGACTTCCTCAAAGATATAAAATTTCAGTGACCAAATACTTTGCCTATAGCTTCCTGGGGCATGTGCTCCTGTATATGTAATAAAGATTATTTTTCAGATGGAAGTTGTGTAATGTTGTAACATAAGTGTCAGAGGTCTCTTGTGGGTGTCGTGCTACTGTATCATACCTTTTACAGGATCACCATGGGACTGGAGGTCACTGTGGTGTACGCTTCCGTGTATGTAGATGGCAGAAGCTCTGTTTCTTCCTATCGTTTCAGTGGCTATGGAGATGACCTCTTCCCCCATCTCACACCTCTCTCGGCCTTTTTCAGCTTCTTCTGCAATGACAAAAGAAGAAAATAGCACTTCAATAGTGCCAGGAATTCCAATAAAACAGGATCTACTTGGTTTGCTTTTCCTTGCATTCAGGCACACTTGACTGAACACTGCACCCTGTTAGAGTTGTGCAGCCCCAGGAAAGACATGGAGTGAGCAACAGGAAGCTGGAAACATGCTGCTGAGGTGGGACTAGTTAAAACATACTGTCCTCTTCTGACTTTCTGTAGCCAAAGACAGTTACCTTTGTCATATTCGCTACTACTATCCCCCACCACCATTCGAATAAAAGCTGCTAATGAGGTGTTGTAAGACCATAGATAATCACAAAATCATAGAATCATTAAGGTTGGAAAAGATCCCTAAGATCCAGTCCAACCATCTACCCAATACTACCCTGACCACTAAACCATGTCGCGAAGTGAAATGTTTCCACTGTATTTAATAGGTGCGAGAATTACAAGCAACATATATTTTCTTAAAGCCCATGATGCAACTTTTCCTGAGCTGAAATAAGCTTATGCTGGTTCAGAGACATTTGAATATTTTATACCTTCAGATGGAACAGTTACAGCTTAGATTAACAAAACAGAGAAAGGCCCATGGGAGATGTGATGGTAGGTGGCTGTCCTGGCCACAGTGATCATGAAATGGTTGAGTTTAAAATTTTTGGTGTAATGAGAAAAAGGGTCAGCAGAGTTGCTACCCTGGAGTTTGAGAGAGCAAACGCTATCTGTTCAGGGAGGTACTTAGCAGAGTCTCCTGGGAATCTGCTGTTGAGGGCTTCTGAGCGGGGAAGTACTGATCAGTCTTCAAGAAGCAACTTTGAGAAGCTCAGGAGCAGGCAGTTCCCCTGCATTGGACGTCAAGCGCATGGGGCAGGAGGCAGCTCAGCTGAACAGGGAACTCCTGATGGAGCTCCAGAGGAAAAAGGAATTGTACAGTCTGTGGAAGCGAGGTCAGGCTTCACAGGAAGACGACAAGAGCCATGGCTCGCATATGCAGGGAGAAGACGTGAAAGGCCAAATCTCAGAGTTGAAACTGGTCAGTGCTTGTCAGACAACAAGAAAGGCTTTTTAAGTGATTCTATGATAAGTATGTTAATAGTAAGAGAAGGTCTAAAGAAAACTTTGGAGTGATCCTTGTTGAAGATGGTCACTTGACTAGGATAAAGAAAAGGTGGAGGCATTGAATACTGTTTTTTGCCTCAGTCTTTAATAATATTGATAGACCTTGGGCTGCCCTGTCTCCTGACCCAGAGGCCCACGAGTGCTGGAACAGTGACTTTCCACACGCTGGAACTGGCAGGAGCCAGCTCTATCACTTGAGTGTTCACAAGTCCATGGGGCATGATGAGATTCACCCCAGAGTACTGAAGGAGCTAGGGGTGTTATGGCAGCACCCCTCTTGATCATCTACCAAATGGATTGGGAGTCTGGGGAAGTCCCCCCTGACTGGAAGCTAGCCAATGGTATTCCAATTTACAAGAAGGGTGTGAGAGAAGACCCAGGATACTACAGACCTGCTAGTCTAGCCTCAGTTCCTGGAAAAATTATGGAGGAGATCATATGGAGAAGATCTTCGTCAGCAACAAAGATGTTAAACAGCGTCGGTCCCAATACTGACCTCTGAGGAATGCCACTCATCCATGGTCTCCGCTTGGATATCAAGCCATTGACCACAACTCTTTGAGTGTGACCATCTAGCAAATTCCTTATCCACAAAGAGGTCTATCTGTCAAATCCATGTCTCTCCAATTTAGAGACGAGAATATCAGGTGGGACAGTGTCAAATTAGGAAAACACATCTTTACTGAGAGTGTGGTCATTCCCTGGAACAGGCTTCCTGGAGAGGGGGTTGATGCCCCAGGCCTGTCAGAGGCATTTGGATAATGCCCTTAATAACATGCTTCAACTTTTGGTCATCCCTAAAGTGCTCGGGCAGTTGGACCGGATGATTGTTGTGGCTCCCTTCCAACTGAACTGTTCTACTCTGTTCTAAGCCCTGTGTATCTTGCCACTGTGTCAAACAGCAGTGAGCACTCTAGGAGCTTTTCTTGCTTTACATGACTTGTTCAGAAAGGAAGGTATTCTGGTTTGAGAGGTTTATCTGGTGTCAAACCACTGCGATTCATGCTAGCCATTAAAAAATTGTGCACTTCCCACCAGTAAGCAATGTACCAAACAGTTTGGTCTGTTAGTGCTTAGGATTCTTTAACTACATGCTTTCCATCTTCCTAGTTCAAACTATTTACTTGCTTGAGGTTTTTTTGGTCCTGGAAGAGCTTTCATGTGTGTATGTGTGTGTGTCTGTGTGTGTTTATACATTAACTGTGCTATAAAGTACTGAAGCAAATTTCATACCAAGCTCTGTAAGCAGTAGCTTGCTCGCTTTGGATCTCGTCGTAATTGTAAGGCCCTTTAATAAATTTTTAAATAATAATATTTATTTTATCAATGATTAATTATTTAAAAATTTTGTTATTAATCAATTGTTACATCAATAATAATTTAATAATATTATTAAATAAATTTTAATGATTTAGAATAATATTTAATAAAAGGCTCCCGCCTTTTATATTTGTACTTTCATGGCAGAATGATTTTTTGGAAGAGATGAAAAATGGAGATCACAACCTGATTTTGCACACTAAGAAATGTAATTGTGCCCCATCAAGCACTACTGATGGAGTCAGCGGTTTGTACCCGAGTGTGCGCCTCGTCCGCGCCCAGGCAGCGTGCGAGGGAGCTGCTGCACCAGGGCAGGTTTTGGTGCTCATGACTTGAGCCGAGCTGGGGGCTGGGGCGCAGGAAGTGGAGACAGTCGAAGTTAAAACAGGAACCCGGAGCACACAGCAGTCCAAAACTGTCGCTAGCAACAGCTGCCTGAGCAAAAAGCAGCCAGTTTGCCAGCAGGAGCTGGTGAGCCTTTGAAGGTAAGAAAGATGAGTCAGTTTTGAGAGTGGAAAGTGAGAAACAACAGCAAAAAAATGTAGGGGGTTGGTGGGCAAAGAGCACTTCCTGGGCCAGCATGTGTGAATTGATAGCGCTTGGCACTCGCTTGTCCCTCTGTGCTTTGGTCATCGTTGTTTGAGGCACTAAAAAGACATTTCCGAATCAATCAGCACGACTGCACCAGGCGCGGTAGCCCTGTATTTGTGCTGTAGTGGATCTCTCCAGGGGAAATAACGGGACTAACCAAAGGGTTGAGGTGCTGCTCTGGCTGATGGTCCTCACTGCACAGGGTGTCAGAAGCCTTGTGGCATGACTACTGTCTTGGTTTGTTGTGGTTCCCAAGAGGCATGGGGGTGGCTTTGGAGAGTAGATGGTCAAGAACTGTTGTTTCCATCAGTACTGAAAACCTTGAGCCAGCTGCTCCCATCAGCTGCCCTGCGGAACAGCCCTGCGCTAGCTGGGTACTGCTGCTGGTTTATCATTAATGAAAACAAGCCACACACTTTAAACATCTTTGGAGTGAGAGATGCTAATAAATCAGGGAGAGGAAAGGCATTGTTAGATTGTGCTGCATTGTCCACATGAGCCTTCCTGCTTCCCCTGCTGCTATTGCCAATTAGCTCTATTCGGTTTGTCAGGTTGCTCTCGGTGCACACAGGCACAGCAGAGTATGTCACAGACCCGCTCCGTTCTGCAGTATCACAGCTTTTTCTTTTTCTTTTTTTTTTTCTTTTCTTCCTGAGGCAGCCTGGGGAAGGCCCAAAGCTTGATCTTCACAGTACCTCTGTCTTGGTCCTGTGTCCTCTCCCTGAGCTAACTATCTGTCTTTTGTTTAACACAAGAAAGACTCATCTCTGCTGCACTGTTTTAGTTTCTGTTGTCTTTGGTCCCTGCTGTTACAGTGCTGATGCTTGGCTAGGGCAGCTGGAAACCGAACTGAACGGGGTACTGCACTGAAGGTTGCTCCCTTCACAGAGTTTTGTGTTGTACAATTAATTACTTGTTCAGCACAAACATTCTGTCTGCACAGAAGACAGCTGTCCTGAGCACTTGGGGCCACGTCGTAGGGTTGTGGGGCTGAGGGGTTAGTGCTGTCGAGGAGCGTGCTGTTAAATGAGGATCCATCACGAGGCAGTTCTCATCCCTCCTGTGGGGTGGTTCACAGGGTTACGTGATGTGAAACAGGCTCGGCAGCCCAGTCTTTGCTGCACCTCCTGTTTGTTTTAGGTGACAGTAAGAATAATTTGGGGCTCCTCTGCACCACAGGCAGTAATACGTGGTGGGACGTGGGACTCTGCTGAGAGTGATTCCTTTGTTCTGTAGGGGCAGGCAAGCCATGTCATCTTGCCTCTCTCTCATTTTGTACGAACTGTATGGTCTGGGAGTGGCTTTCTTATCATCTTTTTTTTCATCGTCACCTTGAAATGGAAATGCTGGAGTTTTAGATTTTGCATTACTTTTATTTAACTTCCTCTTCCTGGGCCTGTCACTTCCTCGGGGCCTCTCCAGACAGCCTGCACAAGCCATACTGCTGCTGCTTCAGCCTTTTCAGCCCTGCACACTTCATGATTTTAGCCCATTTCCTGTTTTTGCCATGTGACAGACACAAACGCCACACGGCGCTGTCAGACCAGCGTACAGCTTTTATCTGAACCTTCTCTAGCACACTAGGCAGTGATTAAAAGGTTGGAAAACAGACATGAGACTTGAGGAGTCCAACCTCAGGTAAATAAGCATCGTATCCTAGTGGCAAAGCAAGTCAGGGCCGCTGGTGCTGTGCTGTGACTGCTTCACAGGAGGGAGGTTGCGGCAGGGAACAGTCTCCCACAGCACAGAGAGTTTGTGTGTTGGAAAAGCAGAACCTGGTAGGTGGATGCTAGTGCTAATTTACATGAAAATACGGCGTGCATGTTAACTGTGCATGCCAAGACTGTGGTTTACACTTAAAGTCCCTGTGCGTTTTGCTGAACGAGGTGCTGGGGCTCAAGAGGAGCTGTTTGGGGTGCCCTGTGCTGAGGGACAGGGCAGCCGGCCAGCCCGAGTCACACCATCACTGCTGGGGTCTGACGGGCCCGCGGCCGTGAGCTGGCAGTGCCACGTGCTGGGCTCTGGCTGACACCATGTCCTCCTTGTGCAGATGTGGAAAGCAGTCGTGGGACATGATGTGTCGGTGAAGGTTGAGACTCAGGGAGACGACTGGGACACTGACCCTGATTTCGTGGTGAGTGGCTGGTGTGGTAATCCATGACACTGGTGGTGGTGTGAAGGGTTCACCAGCCTTAGGCATATGCTGGTCATCTGGGCTGAGGCTCGGCATGCCACGCGGCACCGCTGGCTGTGCAGGGTCAGCAGAGTCCCACCAACCCCTCACAGGTACCATCACGTTATCTGTCTAAGCCGTTTCTGACCCATATCTAAATTCAGTGTCCAGAACTTCCTACATCAGTGTACCCCACATCTGACTACAAGCGGTATCACTTACGGAGTACAGAATATTTAGTTTCTTTTAAACCTGCTCCCTAGTAACTTAACTGAGTCACAAGAAACAGCGAAGCCTTAGCTTTTCTTTCCCACACTGTTCGTACCGGATTCCAGCACTGCCCTCGTTTGTTTTTCTTCCAGAAGGAAAATCCTACTCTAGTCACCTTGTGCCGCTGCAGCCCTATGTCCCTCGATAGCCTTGTTTTCTCCCTAGTCCAATTCGCTAGGTGAGATGGTGAGAGCACAGACGGGCTCAGCCGTTTTCATTTTCTGTTAGATTCTCCATTCCGTTCCTAGTAAGTCACTCACACTTGGGCTTTTTGGCCATTTGCTGCTCTTCTACACAACCGCACACAATTCCTTACCCTGCATTCCTTCCTGGACGGTAAACATTTTGGAACCATCATTGTGTAGGTGTAACCAGGATTTTTTTTTTCACCTTTGCTTTGCTTTTGTACTTGTTAATACCAACCTTCCTTTACAATTTTATCACCCACGGATTCGGCACCGCGAGGTTTCTCTGCTTTCCCCCCCGCACGGGTGAGCCTGGGCTGCCCCTCAGGGCGGAGCGGCGTCTGTGCGGGGCGGGCGGGCGCTGACGGCCGCGGTTCGCTCCGCAGAACGACATCTCCGAGAAGGAGCAGCGCTGGGGGGCCAGAACCGTCGAGGGCTCCGGACGCGCCGAGCACATCGAGTGAGTGCGGCCCGGCCCCAGGGGCGCCCGGCAGCGGGGC
>VZZY01012822.1:63517-97377 GCA_013400335.1 Eurystomus gularis
GGGGGAGCGGAGACCCGGCTGGGCGCCGCGGGCCGCGGGCGGGCTCCCGGTCTGAGGCGCTGGTGTCGGACCAGCCGCGGAACGCGCGGGCTGCCAGGGCTGCTGCGGGTGGTTCGCTCTCCTGTGCCTCCAGACGGCGGCTGTGCCGGGGGCGAAGGCTTCCTGCTCCCTCCCTGCCCAAAGCTGACCCTGTCCAGCAGCTCCCCGGGACATCCCAGTGCAGCAGCTCCCCGGGACATCCCAGTGCAGCAGCTCCCCGGGACATCCCAGTGCAGCAGCTCCCCGGGACATCCCAGTGCAGCAGCTCCCCAGGAGCATCCCAGTGCAGCAGCTCCCCGGGACATCCCAGTGCAGCAGTTCCCCAGGAGCATCCCAGCACTGCCCTGCACCGCTGGCTAGTGCAGCACCCAAGGAGGGCTGAAGACAGGGTGGGAGCTGCAGGCTGGGTGCTGGATGCACCTGCTGAGCCCCATGCTCTGCATCCTTCACCACCCCCCAGCGTAGTGTCGTCTCCTGCCACAGTGCAGTGCCTGCATGTGCGGGGCACAGGGTGGCAGCTGGCAGCAGGGTTATGTCCTGCTCTGTGCTGGGCACTGGCTGGTACAGTGGCACAGGGATACTCCAGCTGGCTGCATGGGTCTGCACAGTCCCATAGGGACTTGCCCTGACTTTCTCTGTCTTACCAGCATCCATCAGCTGAGGACCAAGGTGTCAGAGGAACATGAGGTCATCAAGAAGAAGGAGCTGGAGGCTGGCCCAAAGGCCTCATATGGCTATGGGGGCAAATTTGGAACAGAACAGGACCGAATGGATAAGGTAACAGTTGTAGAGGGCTTCCTTGGGCCCCCATGAAAAAATCTTTTTCTCATAAAGCAAAGAGCATCCTTTTTTTCTGGCCCAACCCTGAAGGGAGAGAAGGGCGAGCTGGCCTGGCTGCACAGTCTTGCGGGTCTAGCCCACAATCTGTCCCCAGAATCTGTTGAACCCATTTGTATAATTTGTCTTTAAAACTTGCAACACTCCCCTTAGCTGTAAAGAAGGACTTTGTGGCTTGTCTCAAACCTGCTGCATAACAATTAGATTAGGTGCCTCCCTGCTTGTGCTTCAAGAACTAATGAATAATAATGCCCTCCTCACATTCTCCATTACGGACTTCTGTCAGATCTCCCCAGGAGGAAGCCCCAGTTCATATCTGCTGTTCTCATATCACATCTGTTTTATGTTTTCTGCTACTCATCATCACACTTGTTCCTGTACCTTTCAGCATTTAATACTTTTTTTTTTTGGAAGTGAGATGATAAGATTGTGGTAGCATTAAATAGATGGGGTCAGTGTGGGTGTGCATGATACCAGGATGTCAGTGTGAGAAATGGACATTTCCAGGAGGCCAAAACAGAGCAGCTGTGCTCAGAATGTTCTGACAGAGCAGAGTGAGGATGCTTTTGTTGAGCAGCTCCTTGGCCTTTGTCCGGTCTTACCAGGATGTTGCAAGCATTCAGCCTCTGGCCCTTCTGAGGAGTGTGTGCGATCCCCGACCACACCACCTCTGGCAGGGAGCAGTGGGACCATGGCCTGGCCTATGGCAGGCGTAGAGGGTGATCCCAGCCGGGTCTGCTGACCCGCCCTCTCAGACAGAGATTAGGGACCAAATGCCAGAGGTGCTGCTTGTGAGTTTTCAGTTGTGCATTCCTATCCGCAATTCTCCTCAGTTTCCCCATGTGAACAACCCCTGGGGTCGCTTCACCTGGAGAAAAGGAAGCTCAGGGGAGACCTTCTGGCTCTCAACAACTCCCTGACAGGAGGCTGGAGCCAGGTGGGGTTGGGCTCTTCTCCCAAGGAACAAGTGACAGGACAAGAGGAAATGGCCTCAAGTTGCTCCAGGGAAGGTTTAAGTTGGACATGTGGAACAAGGCAAGTGTTGTGGAGCTCTGGCCCAGGCTGCCTAGGGCAGCGGTGAAGTCCCCATCCCTGGAGGGCTTTCAGTGCCATGGAGGTGTGGTGCTGAGGGCCATGGGTTAGTGGTGCCCTGGTAGTGCTGGGAGAATAGTTGGACCTGATGATGGTTGGACCTGATCATTTTGGTCTCTTGCAACCAAAATGATTCTGTGATTATCCACCACTCTGCTGGTGTTTGGGAGCAGCAGGTATTCAGCGTCCCATGGTTTGCATGATGTGCTGGCAATGGGACTGGTTGTGTGGGATGGCTGCTGTTGAAGCTGCATCCCAGGTCTCAGAGCAGAGCAGGTACTGGCAGAGGCTATGTGGAAGGCATTGCCACACCGAGCACAGCCACGTTGGCCCTGTCATCTTGTGGCTGCAAACATCTCGGCAGCAGGGCAGAGCAACCATGTGGTGCCGACATCTCTATTGACCCTGCCAGTCTGACTGTGGGTGCTCATGTCATGCTGTCTCTCTTCTCAGAGTGCAGTGGGCCACGAGTATGTTGCTGATGTTGGGAAGCACTCCTCGCAAACGGATGCGGCACAGGGCTTTGGAGGGAAGTACGGAGTCCAGCGGGACCGAGCTGACAAGGTGGGCTGGACAGGACAGCTGAAATTCGTCCTTGTGGTCAGTGCTGCCTCTAAAGCACTGCATTACGGGGCTTCCGATCGTGGCTGCAGTTCCCAAAGCACAGGTGGGTGCGGGTCCAGGAGTGCCACGCACCACAGTCTCCACTGCAGCACAGTGACGGAGCACAAATCGCTGTGTATTTGCGGCGATGTCCTCTCTGTGTGTGTTAATGTGCTTGTGCCACCTTATCCTGGCAGCACTGTGTTTGTCTTGGTGGCTGTGGTGTTTTGCCTCTCCAAACGTGTAAGCTGTGCCACGCACAGTGACTGACCGTGGCAGGACTGGATGGGGACAGCAGAGTGACATCCCTCCCATGCACATCCTGAGGTCAGACACTGCCCAGCCGCTTGCCCACTGACAGGGTGTGGGGTGCTGGAGTGCCTGGGCTGCTTCGAGGGCCTGTTCCAGGGCATGCTGCCACACAGGCAGCCGGGGTTGAGTGAGAAGGTTGTACCAGCCGAGGAGTGGCCAGTGCCAGCGTGCTGCAGCACGAGCCAGAGTGCAGGGACCCGGCCCAGCCCCTGGAGTAGGGTGGTGAGACCCAGCTTGGCCCTCAGGGTTACTGACATTCCTCCCCTTCTTGTTCCAGTCAGCAGTGGGCTTTGAATACAAGGGTGAGGTGGAGAAACACTCGTCCCAGAAAGGCAAGTCCATGGGCACATGTGGCCCCTTGACACTTTGCCCAGCTTCTCTTCTGCTTCCAACATCCTGCGCTGTCTGCTGTGGCACAGTCTCCTTTGCCATCCCTCTCCTGTTTGAGATTCCTGTTCCCAGTCACCCTTGCAGCCCCATCCCCTGCTGTCCTGTCACCACCCTTCTCTTGTACATTCCGCTTGTCTCTGTGTTTTGCTTTGGTGGAAACCACATCATGGCTGAGCAGAGGAGACACCCCCACATGCACCCCAGATGAATGGCTGGTGATGCCCTTCCTCTAAAAGTCCTTCTGAGGAACTGTTCCAGAAGGAACCTGAGCACTGTAGGACCTGAGAAGTGATACCTGAAAAAGCAACGTGTAAGAAGAGGCACAGCAATGGATATGGAAACAAAAGCCTGTACAGCACCCAAACTTTTGTAGAATTCTGGAGATGATTCAACCAAACCTTGGCATGTACATACAGGCAGCTATATTCTTTAATAACATTGCAAGAGGTGAAACTAAAGACATTTTCAATATTCTGCAACCAAAAGAACATGAGGGCAAGGGCTGTTACTGTTTCAGGTAAATGTGAGGAATACTGCACTATCAACAGAGGAACAGAGTCATGTTTGTTTCAGAGGAAACTGTAGAAGAAGGAAGATATTTTGAGGCATTCTTGGTTGATTTTAAGTTAATGAATCACATGCAGTTGTGCTGCATTAACATATTCCCGTATCAGAGATTGTAGATGTAGAAATGCGCAGGCTGTGTAAAACTGTGGAAATTGCTCAGGACAAAATGAAAGTGTTAGAAATAGGATATGGTGTTTGGATGGTTTTTCATAAAAACATATCCATACTGGAAACTCCAGCATCAAGCTAACAGCCATAAAATTTGTATTTGCTGAAAACAGCAGCCTAAAGGGTCCATTTTGTCATGGCCTAATGGGTAAGGGGTCAATCAAGATAAGTTTAAGAAATTTCTAGGACTTACAGATTCATCCCTAAGTGACTGATCTGTGAAGCAGAGCCATTCTTGAGTACAAAATGTTTTCATGCGTATTTCTCTAGATCACAATCTTACGGATTGATAAGGGTGAATTTGCCGGGGAAGCCCCACCTCATTCCTGTGGAATACAGACCTGTAAGAACAGGGCCAGTGAGCACAGAGAGGTGACTGTGCTTTACAGCTTCTGAAGGGTGGGATCTGGAAACACAGCTGGTAGAGCAGGTCTCTGAAAGGAAAGTGTCTCTATACAGGCAGCAGCTATATTTCTGGGGACATCAGCCAGTAACAACAAGGTGGTCCTCAGAGAAAAACTGAACACAGCTGAAGTAGTTAACACATGACTAGTTTAGAAGGTGCCAAAAGAGGAGGCGTGAGGAAGGTGAGCTGTGCCTCTATCACATAATGGTCGAGTGTGCCAGAGACAGTCTGGGGGAAGAGCTGGAGCATGTCTCCTGACAAGTGGGTTTCAGCTTTGACTGCAGCATCCAGAGTAAGCAGTTTCCGTGTGGAAGGTGAGATTCCATTATTCCAAATGTAAGCCATACAACAAGTTTGGCATTTCTTCTGTACTTTCAAGGGCTCCCGAGGGCTTTCAAGTATACCTACTCACAGACCTTTTCAGAGACTAGCAGACCACAGGTTGAAATTCTTGCTCTGGAGATGCAAGAGCGGATGGGTGCCCAGGCTGTCAGTGCCCAAGTCTCGTCCCGACTCTGTGTCCTTGGGTGGCTGAGCTCCTGCTGCTTCCCCAGCTGCCCTTGGCATGTTGCTTTTCTTCCTTGCCCTCTCAGCCTGTGGTGTCTCCTGCAGTGTCTCCTGCTGCCCACGGCCCTCAGGCTCTCATGCTGCCATGCTCTCTTGCCCTGTGCACCTGTTCCCATGGATCCTCATCCTCAGTGGCCCTCATGGTGCTCCCTGCCACTCACTCTGTACCCTCCAAACCCTTTGTTTTTTCCACTATTTTCCATTGTCCCTGCTGCTCTTCCTCCTCCCTGGTGCTCCTCCCCAGTGCTGCTCCCCATCTTTACCCCCTCCCATCACCAGCCCTGTGCTTGGGGCAGCATTTCACTCCATGCACTGCCTCAGATTACTCCAAGGGCTTTGGTGGCCATTACGGTGTGGAGAGGGACAAGGTGGACAAAGCAGCAGTGGGATTCGACTACAAGAGCCAGGCAGAGAAACACGACTCTCAGAAAGGTGAGCTGGGGAAGCCCAATGCAGTGGGCAGTGTCAGGACGGGAGCTTGGGACTATGCCCCCTGGGGCTGTGGGGTACGGTGCTTGGGTTTTGCAACCTGCTGAATGAACAGTGGAAAAGCTACAGGGAGCTGTCAGGTACCCGCTGCTTGCAGCAAGGGAAGGGGTCAGGTGAGGAAAGCCATTGCACGGTGCATGACTGCCGGAAAACGTTCAGGCTGAATAAAGAGGAGCAGTAGATTTCTGTGGGCACAGGGATCTCCTGGGCAGTATGTCACCAAAGAAAAGGTGCAGGGGAAGCCCAGGAGGTGTTAATAGCAAGTGATATGTCCCAGGGAGGAAGGAGGGCTGTTGCTGCAGCCACCAGTGGGGAAATCTGGCCTTGCTCCATGTCTTCCTCTAAGTCCTGGGCTGGGAAATCTAGTGCCCCTGAGAGAACAGCCTGAGCTCACAGTGCTGCCGCTTTGCTCTTTCCCTCCCTTGTCTGTTCTCTTCTGTGCCATGATCTGGATTCCTGTGGCTGAAGACTATTCTGTGGGCTTTGGTGGGAAGTTCGGGGTCCAGAGGGATCGTCAGGACAAGAGTGCCCTTGGCTGGGACCATCAGGAGGAAGTGCAACCCCACGCATCCCAGACAGGTAGGTCAGTGCCGGACATGGCAGCACAATTTCCTTGAAGCACACACAGACCTAGCGCTGGTGGTTCATCCTTAACAGAGATCCAGCTGCTGAGAACTGAGTGTGCACAGCACGTTGTGGAGCTGGGACCTTGTGAACCCCCAAAGCATAAGGGTAAACTCTGCCAGCATAGGTGCATGCTTGGGTCCGTGGGGGACATTGAATGCAAGTCCCTGAGCCAGGCTCCCCAGACTATGCTGTGCTTTCTCTGTGAGGTACATTTCTGACCATAAGCTCATTCAGAAGGTGAGCACAGGGGAATGGGACAAAGCAGGTTCAAGGAATGGCTTGACTGTTTAACTTCAGTGAACACAGCCACATTCCACTGGAATGGCAGGACTGGCTTCTCACCCCAGTGCCTTGGGAGCAGATTTGCCAGCATACAGCACTGAACATTGGTGTGCTTTGCTGAAAGGGATGAAGGATTGATCTTAAAAGCTACTGTCCAGAGCTGGTGAGAGGTCTGGAGAATATGTTGTATGAGGAGCACCTGAGGGAACTGGGATTGTTTAGCTTGGAGAAGAGGAGGCTGAGAGGAGACCTCATTGCTCTCTACAACTACCTAAAAGGAGGTTGTGGTGAGGCTGGTGCTGGTCTCTTCTCCCAAGTGACTAATGACAGGACAAGAGGAAATGGCCTCAAGTTGTGCCAGGGGAAGTTTAGGTTGGATATCAGGAAGAAGTTCTTTACTGAAAGCGTGGTCAGGCAGTGGAACAGGCTGCCCAGGGCAGTGGTGGAGTCACATCCCTGGAGGGGTTCAAAAAGCAAGTAGATGTGGCACTTTGAGACCTGGTCTAGGGGTCAGGGAGATGTTGGGATGAAGGTTGGACTTGATGATCCTAGAGGTCTTTTCCAACCTAAGTGATTCTATTATTCTATGACCTCTGTTTAATTCCATATGTGGTAAGATGCAGATAAAACAAACTCATTTCACCGGTCACAGCATACTGAAGTCGGAGGTACACAGAGAATGTAAAATAGCCTCATTTTTTTCCATACAGACTATGCCAAGGGGTTTGGAGGCCGTTACGGGGTCCAGAAGGACAGAGTAGACAAGGTAAGACTGCCTGCTGCAGCTTGACATTGCTTCCCACTAATCACTGCTCTTTGCACGGCTGCAAGAGAAGAGGCCTCCCAGGCAGAGATGAGGTCCCAGTGCTCAGGGCATGGCTACTGCAGGGGCAAGGGGACTGGCCTGGTGTCAGTACTAGAGGGTGCAAAGAAGTGAGGCTGGGGGAGACCATAATGCAAGGAAGAAAAAGTTTTTTCTCTTCTCAGCTGGTTTTGAATCATTGCTCTCTCAGAGTGAGCAGTCATACACCTGCTGTCTTTTGGGGCAGGTTTTAATACAGAGCCAGTGAAGAGCTTTCTAAGGGCATCAGACTGTGCCCTCCTGGATGTCTAGTACCATCTGAGATGCTGGGAGTGTTCTGCCTGGTGGCCTGCCATCACTCCACGGTCTCTACATGTACCTATACAGACAGGATGAGCAGCGATAGCTCTTTGGAGATGAAATTTTATGAGTGCAGCCTTGTGAGAAGTCTGAGAGGCCACAGGCTGTTGCACGGTATGGGAAGTCTCTTACACCGGAGAGATGCTGAATCAGGCTGAAGGCCCATGTGGTGTCATGTCCCCAACCCTGGCTGACAGGTGATGATTGTGCAGAGAGCAGTATGTGTACAGAGTGGTTCTTGCCTTGGGCTGCCTCCAGTGAGGCAGTGGTCTTGCTGTGGCCGACAGTCCTCTGGCTGTTCTAACTCAAGGCATAAGGTTTGTTACCAGCTGTCACACCCACACATAAACAAGGCTTCCCAGCAGCTGGCTTGAATCTTTGGTCCCTCACGTAGCCAACCTGAGACCTGCTCAGTCTCTCCAGTATCTGACACAGATCTACGACCTCTCTGGTATCTGGCTTCTTGCCCTCTTACACTGCTCACCAGCTTTGTGTGTGAGTGACTGGCCCCGCATCGCTCCCCTTCACTGCTGGGGAAATCCAGCTGTTCCTCATGACGCTGTCTGTAACTCATCAGCTTCTCTGTTATTTGTTACCTTCTGCAGGTTTTTCTGTCCTGTCCAGGAACTTCTTATGTTCTGTTCAGTAGCGCTAAATCTCAGGCCAGCGCTTTGTCATCTGCCTGCAAACTGTAACAAAACCTCACCAGCCTTGCTGTTCCATGCAGCAGTGATCCTGCCTCTGTGCAGGCTCTGCTTGGCTCCACACAGCCCTTTCAGCCCTGGTTCTGGCTGGAGGGCAGCAGGCACTCCCGCAGTGCAAGGCGGCGTCAGGAGAGCAGGGCTGCAGCCAGTAGCCTCCACAGGGCTTTCCAAACACAGCTGGGAACAAAGCTTGCAGTCACCGGGAGCCAAACCCAGCAGAGGCTCTCAGCACTGGTGCTGCCTAACAAGCTGGGTGCTTCATGCGCTTCCTCTTGCAGAGTGCTGC
Organism: Eurystomus gularis; assembly: GCA_013400335.1. NCBI lineage: Eukaryota > Metazoa > Chordata > Aves > Coraciiformes > Coraciidae > Eurystomus > Eurystomus gularis. The sequence continues at coordinate 72,049 of VZZY01012822.1, forward strand.
TGGCTTTAATGAGATGGCAGCTCCCACCTCCTCGTATGAGAAGACAAGACCACTGGAAGCAGGTGAGACAACGGAGTACCAGCCCTGGGGTTGGTGGGAAGCTGTGGGCCTCACGGTCCCTCTGTAGCAGCACACCAGCAGGCATGTGCTGTGGTGGGACGTGGGTTTAACCTGTGTTGAGGGGCAGGAAAAGGTGGCCGAACTGCAAGTTTCTCTGGGTCTGGGTTTCCCCTGGATGCTTGGGGTGGTGGAAGGGAGCTACTGGGCCGGCTTGATCAGCTGTCTTCTCCACAGGAGCTTCCAGTGGCACCAGCAGCCTGCGGTCACGATTTGAAAACATGGCTAAGTCAGCAGAGGAGGAGAGCAGAAGGCAAGCAGAGGAGGCCCGGGTGAGGCGGCAGGCTCGGGAACGCCAGGAGGCTCAGCGGAAGGTGAGCCATGGCCGTCTTGCCATGTCCTCCAAGGCTTGTGAAGCAGCTCCGTGTCCTTCTACCTGCTCTCTTTACAGTAGCCTCTTGCCTAAACTGCTTCCCTGCAGCTGCCAGTGAACTTTACAGCTGTCAGTGGATTCTCCCTTTCAGCACGCAGAGCAGGACGTGCCTGCACCCAGCCATGACCCCTGTGCTTGGGCCAAGGCTCCTTCTTGCCTCTGCTGGCTGGCAAACCCAGTGCAATCACAGCTCCCCAGCATCGCCATCCCAACAGTCTGCATTCAGGGTTTTCCAAACTGGAGATTGCACCCAAACCCTTGCGGTTACAAGACCTCCTTCTGCATTGCGCTGTTTCTTCAGTCAACATGCAGATGAGGCTTCACCAATAAAGCACTCCCTGATACGTCCCCTCCTTGAGGCTAGTTTCTGTGGACCCCGTAGTCCTTACAGGCTTGTTGGTGTCCAGTCCCTAGGGTGGACCTGTGGGAGGGAACAGCTTTCAGCTGGAGGAAAACTGAGCGCTGCTCTTTGAACTGGAACAGATTTCAGCTGAAGGAAAATCTTCTGAGTTACTCTCTAGGTGAACCTGCTTTAGCAGGAAGGTTGGATGAGATGATCTCCAGAGGTCCCTTCCAATCCCTACCATTCCTGTGAAGGGGAACAGACATTGCTCTGGACCCCATTCAAAGGGACTGAGGGGATATGATGACTTCTCCAGCAGGAAATCCCACAGAGAGAGAAGGACCACATAGAGGCAGCCCCTGCCACCATGCCACCAAGGATGCCCAGGAGTGCTGCCCAAGACAGGCCTGTGTCACCAGGAGACCAGGTGCCAAGGCGGGCTGGGGACAGCCAGGAAGAGGAGCAGGTAGAGGGGATTGCACGGGAGGGGGCTGTGCTTTACAGGCAGTCCTGCAGGAAGAAGTGGGGTTCAAGCACAGCATGGGAGAAGCTTTGGAAGGAGGGGGGAAACATTGGGATGGTGATGAGACATGGCTGCACAGCGCTTTATACCATGAGATGGGCTCCTGAAGCAGATCACTGCAGTGGCAGTGCGAAGACCTGTAGCTGAGTATGTGAGAGAGTCTCAGACACGTGAGCCAGAAGGATCTTCACAGCAATCCCAGGGGCCAGTTCGGCACAGACCTAATGGCTGAGCTGCTTCCTCGTTGTGCAGAGGATGATGCTCCATTTGTGTCATGGTAGCACTGAAGGCACCTGCAGTGGAGCAGGCTCCCTTGTGTAGGGTGCTGTGCAGTTATGGGGGAACTGCCTGCAGTAGATGCTTCGCAGGTGACTTTTCTCCCACTTTCTCACTTCATGGCAGAAGGCCAAAAGGGAGGATGAGGATACACCACCCACTTTGCCACCAAGGCCAGCAGATCTGGGTGAGGAGCTGAGCAAGATCCCCAGCCAGGATCAGCCCATCTACAGTGAAAGTTTGGATGTTGATGGAGACTATGAGGCTCTGCTAGAGCCCCCTGACTACTTTGACAGTACCAGTGGGGGGGCTGACTATGAGGAGCTGCCAGTGTCCTTGGAAAAGCCAGATGTCATCTATGACGATGGAGGAGATGGAGGCGAGGACTATGAGGTGATACTTCCTCAGGATACTTCCTCTTCTAGCCAGAGCCAGGTCTACCTTGGTGAGTACTGATGGAAGAGCCCATGTCTTGGGGAGCTTGTATCTATCTGCTCACCTCACTGGATGTATGGGACAGACTCCAGAGGGAATTTTCATCCTGAAGTCTATTGTGGTCAGGGTAGCAGAACATGGTGATGGAGACTTGGTTGTCTCTGAATCCTTTGCCTGGCTCCAAGGTGTGAGATCAGCTGCATAGGATGCTGGTCCAGGCAGCAAATATCTGCTGGAGCAGGACTCGAGCAGGTGGGCCAGAGGGCTGTTGTGGGCTCAGAAGAAGATGGACCTGGACTGATTCTCTTGGTGCACTGTTTCCTGGCAAGTCCCTGCCAATGCTGCACTGAGGCTGGGGGATGCCCTCCTAATTCAGCCTGTCACTCAAATGGCTGGTGCTCATGAGACCTGATCTGGTGGTGTCTCCTGAGTGTGAGGAGCGCAGGGTAGTCTTCTTCCAAGCACATAAGCAAGCCATTTGAGCTGCTGTTGATGTTTCTGTCACAGCTTTGCTGGTACTGGAGGTGGTAAACAGAGAGGCTGGAGTTATGTCCAGCCTTTTTCCTGGGAGAGGAACGTGAAGCATCAGGACTCTGCCTCTCTTTGCAGAAGAGGAGGGAAGTCATACCTTGCTTTGGGCCGTGGTACACCTCTCCCTGTTGACAGGGTTTGGATGTGGTTCAGCCCAAGGCTGACAGCTGGGTGAAGGGTGGTACTGACCAGATCCATATGGCTGCTTTCAGCCTCTTTCTCATCTGCCCGTCCTGTCTTCTGCAGGGGAAACGGACAATGTTTATGATGTGGAGAGCCCTGGGACCTGTGCAGTGGCTCTCTATGATTATCAAGGAGGTGGGTCTGCCATACAGGCTGTGGGGAGAGGCGCTGGGACCTGGCCAGGGCAGTGCGGTGGGGAGGTGGTGGCTTACACCGTCAGCAGTGGTGAAAAGATTTCTATTGGGTGGTTTAAATGTCTTCCTCTTGGGCAGCAGAATGAGACCTGATGTGGCAACACAGAAGGTTTATCTTTCATCCGCAAAGTCTTGCTCCTTCTCTGCTTTATCTGTGCTGATTGATGGGGGTTGGATGAGGTGAACTTTGAAGGTTATCAGGATGCTTGTTCCGTGTTCTCCTCCTGGGGGGTGGGAGGAGGGACGTAAAACCAGTTCTCTCTGGGGTTATCTTTGCATTGTGACTGTCTTTTCTGAACAATTTTTTTTGCAGATGGAGATGATGAGATATCTTTTGATCCTGACGACACAATCACACACATCGAGATGGTAGATGAAGGCTGGTGGAGGGGGCAGTGCCGGGGCAAAGTAGGCCTCTTTCCAGCAAATTATGTGAAGCTGCTGCAGTGAAACCAGCATTGTCCAAGCTGCTCCCTTCCAAACTTTTGCCTCTCTCTGCTTCAGCCTTTTATTTGTTATTAGCTTAATTTGGCTCACCTTGGCATGTCTACATGCAAGAAATTCCAAGGAGCAAACTGGCAGTGTCTGAGGGAATATTTTGGCCTGTGCCCAAGAGGACTCTTCTATCGAAGCTGTTCCACATGTCAGCTAGCAAGTTTGCAGGAGAAGTGAGTCCATTCCTCTTCCCAATAGGGAAACTCACGGAAGAGAAACACCAACTCTAATCCAGTCAAGGCAGAAGGGACAAGAGCTAAGGGACCTTTTTAAGTTGCTGTGGTCCTGGCTCTCATCCTAACCAGGGGTCAAGGAAAAGAACACTGTGAAGGCCAAACTTGCCTTTGTTCCCAAGGAAGGTTTCCACTTGCAGGATGAACCGTATTTGCAGCACAGGGTAGAGAACCATGAACCTGGTCTCTCTGGGCAGATTTAGTGCTGGAGCCTGTGAACATTTGGCCTTCACAGTGATGGTCAGAGTCATCGCTGCTGGCTTTGCCTGCACGCAGACACAAACTTGGCTGTAGTGAGCTCTTCCACTGAACAAGAGAAGAGCATACTGGCCCAATGAAAGTGTAGCATGGTCTTGCTAAGGAGGGTACTCGCTTGATTTTCCTCTGTGTGCCAAGAATGCTGTTGGAAGACGTGTCATTTCTGGGGTAAACCTTGAAAAAGGAAGTGTGAAAATCAGGTTATTTTCTGAGAAAAAAAAAATATTTGAAAATACTGTCTTGGAGCAAGAGAAAAATACAAAAAGGCTTTGCTTAACACAGAATATGTTAATAACTGTCTCGGTCCTCATCCAGGCAGCCCATCAGAGGAATGTTCTGCTGGGGAAATCCTTTCCATCCAGCAAATGGATCAGAATAAATGCTGCTTGATACAGGCAGGGGTATATTTTTAAGAGAGCTCAATTTTTCCTGTTACCTGCTCTAACAGTGTAACTGAGCGTACACACACTGGGGGCGGGAGGAGCAGTCCCACAGCCCGTCTCTAGCCGAGGGGCTCCGCTGTGCCCTGCAGTCCGTGCTGAAGGTGGGTTCCCCATCCAGTCTGTGGCTCGGCCTGTCCTCTGCTGTTGGGTGGTTGAGTCCCTGCGCTGGTGTCAGGCCTCCTCAGCATGGCAGGAAAATAGTTAACACCTCACTGACCGGCCTTCGCATGACTCACTAGTCAAGAAATATTTGTGGGTAATAGTCTCACCAGTTTAATTAACAAAGAAATTAATTACTTGTCAAAGGGTGTGCTGGCTAAAGCCTCCTTGTCTGAAAACGCTATTGTCATTTACAGTATCCTGCTTACCTGACTCAGTTTGGTGAAGAATGAGTTGCATAACCTAAAGATGCCTCCGCTCTGTAACTGCTCCGTTTGGGCAGAATTCCTGTCAGCAGTGTCCGTCACCGCTGCTCTGTGCTCTCCCTCATAGCCTGGTAATAAACTGCTGCTGCTCTGGCCTGACTGAAGTTGCGTTCCAGTGATTGCGCGACAGCACGTCCCCCATGTCTGCTGTAGGCTCCGTGTCTCGTGCAGTAAGAAGGGACCCTGCTTCTAGCCCTCCTTCATCACATGTGGGGAAAAGGCTGAGCAGGTGGGAAGCAGGATAAGAGGAAATTTTTAATTTGTAATGTTTAAAGCAGTTTTCAGTAATAATCCAATGCAAACTGAAGCCCTCCTTTGAACCAGTATATTCCAGGCTAGATGCCCAACATACAGCTGTACGAGCTGGTTGTTGTTATTCCTTTGTGGTATGTGGGTGCCATCACCACCAGAATAAATGGGGAAGTGTGGCTGGAAAGCTGCCTGACGGAAAAGGACCTGGGAGTGCTGGTGGGCAGCCGGCTGAACATGAGCCAGCGTGTGGCCAAGAAGGCCAATGGCATCCTGGCCTGGATCAGCAATGGTGTGACCAGCGGGAGTAGGGACGTGATTGTGTCCCTGGACTCGGCACTTGTGAGACCGCACCTTGAGCACTGTGTCCAGTTTTGGGCACCACAGGACAAGAAGGACATTGAGGTGCTGGAGCGGGTGCAGAGAAGGGCAACGAAGCTGGTGAGGGGTCTGGAGAATATGTCATATGAGGAGCACCTGAGGGAACTGGGATTGTTTAGTCTAGAGAAGAGGAGACTGAGAGGAGACCTCATTGCTCTCTACAACTACCTAAAAGGAGGTTGTGGTGAGGCTGGTGCTGGGCTCTTCTCCCGAGTAACTAATGACAGGACAAGAGGAAATGGCCTCAAGTTGTGCCAGGGGAGGTTTAGGTTGGATATCAGGAAGAAGTTCTTTACTGAAAGCGTGGTCAGGCAGTGGAACAGGCTGCCCAGGGCAGTGGTGGAGTCACATCCCTGGAGGGGTTCAAAAAGCAAGTAGATGTGGCACTTTGAGACCTGGTCTAGGGGCCAGGGAGATGTTGGGATGAAGGTTGGACTTGATGATCCCAGAGGTCTTTTCCAACCTAAATGATTCTGTTATTCTATTCTATAAACCAGGGACACGCTGGCTGAGTAGCACAGCATGTGAGGAGCTGCAGGAGCACAGCCCAGGGCAGGGTTGCAGAGGGTCCTCTGTGACACCTTTAGAGTTTGGTGCAGCTCACAGGTAGGGTCTGGACTGTCCTGCTCTTGAACAAGACTGTACTGGAAGGTAGTACATTATCCCTGCCCAGAGTTTGATACCGAGAAAGATCACAGTCTGTGTCTGTTGATCACAGGAAAGACACACTGTGATTCAGGTTAGGAATTGTCAATTTTAGGGTAAATTTTCTGGAGGCTTTTGTTTGGGTTGGTTTTGGAATTTTTTTGTAGTTCTTTTTTTTTTCTCTGAACTAACTTTCCCAAATTTTTTCTTCATGCAATTCACCCTGTATTTCCTGGTGTTCCTTTCCAGAGGCTCTGCAGAACGGGCCTCACTGTGGCAGACTCCGTCATGTGTCCCAGTAGACTCTGAGCTATGGATGTTTCAGTTATTTTGTACAATCCAGAAGGGTGTTGTAGCAAGTAGAGCCGAGTGAGAGGTTTGCGGCCTGCTTGGGTGGGAACAACAGGCCATCCTGACACGTGGGTTACAGAAACATTTTTTCCCTGAAGAACAAAATCAGTGTTGTGCTGTGTTACATTGTGCTGTGCTGTGTTGCGTTGTGTTGTGCACCAAGAGCTGGCAAACTGCTCCCAGCAAGCTGTACACCTTATGGGCCTGTTTTTTGATGCTCCGGTAGGTTTCTTTGGGAACAGACTGGATCTTCCTGGGTCATGCAGTCATTTGGTGTTGGACCCCACTGCAGAGCCCTGCAAGAAGCAGTTAAGCTGTGGCAGTGGCAGCTGGACCAAGCTGGCTGCCCTGCATCACCAGCCAGCCCTCGGCCACTGTCGTACACAGCCACACCGCTCACAACAACTGTTTTTTTATTTTTTTACGGCTATAAAGCAGATCAAGCATTTCTGGTGAGGATTTAAGCAATGCCAGCTCACGGCACAGTGCTGATAACTTGCAGTTTGACCAAAGTGCTGAGGATCATGGGTGGCCCAGTCAAACTGTTGGCGCCTGTACAAAATGCTGCAGAGCTCTCATGGCAGCCTGGAGAAACCCAGCAGATGTCACATTCAGAGCCAAAGCTTGTGTGGGAGGAGGACGGTGTGACAGCCCCTTGGTGGAGGCCAGACTTTGTGACCTAAGACACTGCCCCTTGTCCCTTGGACAGCCCCAAGGCAGAGCTCATGGCCAGCATGTCTCTGGTACAACATGAAATGACCTTTTAAAGCATTCCCTGGTAGCAGCTCAGCAGGAGGTTCTGTGCTGAGCTCAGCATGTGACACTTGAAAAATAAAGACATAATCCTGGAACCACGTGGTTCCTGGCTTGATTTTGCCATTCTGCCATGAGTGATGTGCTGAGGGTCAGACAAGCGCTGGCAGCGTGCTGTGAGCTGCTGCTGCCTGGGCCAGGAGCTCTCAATCCACTGCTGCCATCAAAGATCTCACACCGATGGGTGATGTTGCACCACGGCCACGCCAGCACTCTGTGGCAGCCCTGGTACTGACGAGAGGAATGTAACCTATTACCCCCCCCCCCCCCCCCCCCCCCCCCCCCCCCCCCCCCCCCCCCCCCCCCCCCCCCCCCCCCCCCCCCNCAGCACTGTGTGGGCAAGAGATGTGGGTTGGAGGGGGCTGCAGCCGCCCTCCCGCACTGCAGGGACCTCTCCAGGCCCCAGTGCCCCCCCCCCATCTCCATCCTTCTGAAGGGAGGAATGTAGCCTTGAAGCTTAGAAGCTCGCTTAGCAAAGCATTACTCAGTTATCTTAGAGCAGACAGAACTAAAGCATCGTTCATTTATTTTAAAGTAGACACAACTGTAGGATCTATTGTGTAAGCTAACCACAAAAGGTTGAGGGAGACGGGACATTTGCCTTATCAAGAACATAGTATGGAAAGAACTAGTTCGAGCCAACTATGCAACCTGGAAGAGGACCAAGACTCTAAAGAGACTGCGCAGGACTTAGAGGTGCAGGTCGACCACCAGAAGACCGCTGCCACGGTGCACTGCGCAGGTGCAAGAAGGAGGGGACCTGATTTCCATACAAAGCGGGATAGGTTACACGTATGTATAGGTGTAATGGAAACTAATGAATATGGAACAATTTATTGCTGATAAGCAAGATGCAGAGCCATGCCGGGGTGCACGTTTTTGGAGGCACTAGCTCCAGTGCACCCGCTGGTGAATAAACATACCTCCTCATAAACTCTCTGCGAGTTTTTGAGTCCATTTCGGTGAATCAGTACAGCTCATGCGTCACTGCCTGGGGAGCGCAGCATCCCCCGTCTGCGCACAGCCTTGCACAGGGCTCCCCGCACCGCCTGGTTGCGGAGGCTGTAGATGAGGGGGTTCAGCATGGGGGTGACGATGCAGTACAGTGCAGAGATCAGTGCGTCGGCTGCCGGGGAGTAGCCAGAGCTGGGCCGGTTGTAGTTCAGGTTGGCCATTGCAAAGTAGAGGACAACCACGAGCAGGTGGGCAGAGCATGTGGAGAAGGCCTTGTGCCGGCTGGTGGCTACGGGCATCCTGAGGATAGTGGCCAGGATGTGGAGGTAGGAGACAACAACAAGTAGGAAGGGGCTGAGTCCCACGAAGACACTGGCAGTGTGGAGTGCCACTTCGCTGAGGCGTGTGTTGCTGCATGTGGCCTTCAGCAGTGGGGGGACATCACAGAAGATGTGCTGGAGCTGGGTAGCCCCACAGAAGGAGAGCCTGGAGGCCAGGAGAGTCTGCACAGCTGAGTCCAGCATCCCCCAGAGCCAGCAGCCGGTGGCTGCTGCCACACAGATGCTCCAGCTCATGGCATGGGCATAGTGCAGGGGCTGGCAAATGGCTGCGTAGCGGTCATAGGCCATGACAGCCAGGATCATGCACTCAGTCCCTGCACACCACATCAGGAAGAACATCTGCGCCAGGCACCCGTGGTAGGAGATGGTCGCCTGTGGGCGCAGGGCATTTGCCAGGATCTTGGGCACCGTCACCGATGAATAGCAGATGTCCAAGCAAGACAGGTGACTGAGGAAGAAGTACATGGGGCTGTGGAGATGGGGATCCAGGGACACGAGAGTGAGTATTGCAGAGTTTCCCAGCAGCGTGGTCAGATAAATGGCCAGGAAAAGAACAAAGAAGAAGGGCTGGCCATGGGAAAAGCCCAGGAGCATGAACTCTGTCACATGAGTCTGGTTCTCGCTTGCCATGGGGCCACCTGGGTTGGTCTGTGGGCAGAAACGAGCACTGTGAGGAGGAGGTGCTGATTGCAAGCCAGGGGACTGGAGCACAACCACCCACAAGGCAAGGGTTTCACTGGTAGGATGGCTTTGGTCCTATCTCCACAGGGGTTGAAAGCTTCCCATCTTGGGTTTTCACAAACATTAGAATGTAGAGTCCAGAGAGCTGCTGTTGAACATTGGAAACCTGACTGCAAGACAATCACACAGAAGAAACCAAGACCAGAGTGCACCTAGACAAACCCACACCTCCTGGGTCTCTCTCCCTCTCTCACCAGGTTGGGGAAGTGGCATCACCCTGCACCTGTTAAAAGTTTGTTGTTTTTTTTTCCTTATTCTGAGTGGCTACTCTCAGCTGGGTGAGGAAAATGATCCAGAGAGGCTTAAGCTCATGTATGTGATGATAAGGAGGCAAACGGGGCTGGAAAGCACCAGGGCAGACTGCGGCTGCACCACACACCCTGGAGAACCATAGGTGCTCTTGGGGCTGTGCATAATGAAATCCTGTCCTTCCTATGCAGCTTTTTCCTTGGCCCCATTTGATTGTCTCAGTAGATGTCAGCACTCTAAATTAGTCCTGATTCAGAGAATAAGGCAACCAGGCGCTGTACTGGCCATCGCCAAGCAAGCGTTTTCCAGGAGCTGTAATGGGAGCAGTGCTGGCTTCTGGGCAGGTTCTCACTGACAGCCCTGGGATATGGCTGGGGTGTGAGGGAGGATTGCACATCGCAGAACTCAAGGATTTATTTCCCTGCTATTCTGACTTGGAAACTGTCCGCTTTCAAACAAGGCCGGTCTGCCTCAGTGCAGGGTGGCTGTGAGCAGCTTTTCCTTCAGGTAACTCCGACAAAGCTCCTGTGGTCGGGAGTCAGCAGCGGTCCCAGACAAGCTGTCAGTTCATGTCACTCTCCATTTACTAAATGTGTCACATGATGTCTATGCAGGTGCCCATTGCCAGTATCTAAGACCAAAGTGATATTACAAAACAAAAAAAGAAGAAAACATTCTCTTCTTCTTTATAGAAGTGTTTTAGCAACTGAGGTCACTTGTCAGGCTCCTCACGAGGTCAAAGAACAGGGTGAAATTCCAGGTTGGTATCACTGCTTCACACCTATTTGTTTTTCTCTGTCCAGAGCATGTATCTGCGTATCAGTTGTGATTTCAAAGTGCTGAGCAGTGGAGAATTCACTGCTTCTGTTGGAAGTTTTTTTCTGTTCTCAAGAAACTGACAAAACACTGTTTAAAACTCTGTGCTTTTTGTTCCTGTTGGACCTGGTCGAATGTCAGCTCTGTCTGGTTCATCATTTTCAGGCCTTTCTCTTCCAGATTAAGGAGCCTCTGTTCTAACAGTATTTTCTCTGTGCATTTACTTGTGCACTGCCATCAGTATCAGTGTTTGCTAAGTAGAAGAAGAGCTAAGTTCTAATTAATTTATCTTTTACTTTCTGTTTTTTCAACTTTTTTTTTTTTGTTTTTGATTTTAATATCGAGAGGAAAACTTTCAGTCTAAAGATCAAATCTTCTTTGCCTATCATAACGACATCCAAACTTGTGGCTCCGTCCTGGAGGTGGGTGCTACAAGGCTGAGAAACTACTGCCTGGCCGAGCTCTCCAGCAGTCTCCCAGATCAACGGATTCCTTAATAGTTTTGGGTTTTTAAAATTACTAATTCTGCATACACTGGTCATATACATACGGACTATATCTCTCAATGTTCTGGTATTCTTGGACCATTGCTCTTCCTCCAGCCCCACCCAAAGCCGTGTGCGTTCTGCTCCAAGAACAGCCCAACTTTCTTGGCCCAGCATTGCCCTCAAGAGCAGGTGACTGAGAGTGGGGCAAGGTTCCCTCAGAATCACCTCCTGTCTCCACCTGTCCCTATCTGCAGGGCTGCACGAGGTGCCTGTTGAGCTGTGTCAATCCAGAGTGACCTACATGTGAAATTCCACAGCACTGAGGCAGTCGGTGGATGTGCGGGGGCACAAAGTGCCTCTGTGGTGTAGGTGTGAGAGGAAAAGGCTCTGGCCAGGACCTTGCTGGGTGCTTTTACTGCTGACCTGCCAGCCAGAGGCAGGAGGCTGCTGACAAGTGATGGTGAAGCCAGCACCGGTGAATACTGCCAGTTACATGGGAGGAATAGAGGCCCTCAGGAACCAGAGTGATCAAAATAAGAATAAATCTAATGGTAGCAGGTTGGGCATGGGAGGGTTAGTCCCCTGTTTATGCTCTCAACAGGGGCTCAACCCTTGGAAATAAGAGCAGGTGAGTAAGGGGTGTGTGAGCCCACCACATGCTACCAGCAAGCCCGTGGTTTGATGTAGGTACGCAGCGATGACACGTAAGTCATCGTATTAGCAGCAGCAGGGGATTGTTCGTTCTACTGTAGGAGGCACAGTGAGTTCTGGAGAGCTGCAGATTATATTCTCCCCAAGATGAAAAATTCAGGCTGGATTAGGCACAGAGCTACAGGGCTCCAGTACAGCTGGGGGAGTCGTGCAGAGAAATGACCCTAATTTTCCACCACGGTCTGGAGGAATGTCTGTGTGTTCTGGTTTTAGTTAAAACCAAACCGATTCTGTTCAGTGATTTTCCTTTTCAGCTCAGTCTTTTCTAACTCACAGCACTTTCTGAAGCTCACAGCACATTTTTGCAGACAGTGTCTGCTTCTAGCAGTGATAACGCTTGATGTTTAGAGTTACTACCAAGTAGTCTGGTGTGCAGACCAAGGTCACTGCTGACTCTTGTCCCCCACATAGGGGGTGCAGACAGTGAAAGGCCACACCTGCGGGGAGGAGCAGCCAGGACAGGTGACCCCAAACTGACCAGCCAGGTATTCCACCCCATATACGTCATACTCAGTATAAAGCTGAGGGATCACAAGGGTCTCGGTCCCTTTGTCCTTTTTTCGCTTTTTGCCTTTTTGGCTTTTTGGCCCCTTTGCCCTTTTTCCTTCTCATTGATCCTTCTGCTGGCCTTCACTTCCCTTGGGGACCTTCATCCCTTCTTGGACCCTCTCGTGCCTTTGATCCTGATTCATGTGCTCCTGAACCCAGCTCCTGAACCCGGTTCCCATCTGCTGCTGGTCCCAGTCTGGGACTTTGCCGGTGCCGGCACAGCCTCATGGCTGTATGGAGATGTAATTGCCGTTGCGGGAGGTTGGGCTCGATACTGGTTTTGAATCTATTTGTATATATCCCATTTTGTCATTACTACCTTCATTAAAGTTGTTTTAGTTTTCTTTTCTAATCCAGAAGGCTCTCCCCTTCCTCTCCCATTTTGGAGGGGAGGGGCCCATAAGTCTCTCACCCTCTTTCTCTTCCTCTATTTGCGGGGTAAAGAGGGGCTAACAGAGAGCGTTTGTTGTAGGTCCTGTGGATTGAACCTAAACCTCGGCACCATGGCCGTCAGGGGACATCACCACATGACAAGAAATGCTGGATTTAAACCCTTTCTCCTCAGCCATCCTGTACACAATTAAATACCTTGTTGGCCACTTTGGAGTCACCTGTCCCAGCCGCTCCTGCCCGCAGGTGCCACCTCTTGCTTTACAGAACCCCCAACATGGTGCACAAGATTCAGCAGTGACCTCAGGCTGCACAAGAGAAAGTAGAAGCAAGAACTGTCTGCACAACCTGATCCTTGGCAGTAACTCTAAACATGGAGTGTTATCGCTGCTGGAAGTAGACACTTTCTGCAAAAATCTGCTGTTAACTTCAGAAAGTGCCATTCGTTAGAAGAGACTGAGCTGAAAAGTAAAAATCACTGAACAGAATTAGGTCTGCTCTAGCTCAAACCAGGACGACATGGCCGGAAAATCTCTATTTCTCTCTTGGATTGCACAGGAATGAGCCTTGAATGAGTCTCCACCTCATCTCAGCTCCTTTCCTCTCTCTCCCTTGCTTGCGCTGAAGGCAATTTCTCATGGTTACTAACGACTTACCAGGTATTTCCTTTGCCCGCCTCTGGCCATTCCAGAAAGGCTGGATGGGGGAGCAGAGCGGGAGCGCTGGGGACATCGGTTTCTGTCATTCCCCCAGGATAAGGAAGGTACCCCCCGACCAGTGCGATGGTGATGCTTGAGTCAGAGCCGCAGCTCAGCTCTGGGGCAGTCACCAGAGCAGGGTGCCCCACATCCCACTGTGCACTTCTGCAGAGCATTTTGGGGTGCATCATGCCACCCTTCTTCCTGCAGAAAGCCAGGTGTGCTCTGTGCCCACCCCAGGAAGCCAGCTGCTCCTGCAGGAGAGTGTAACTTTCCTCGCCAAGCCACCACATCCCATTTGCACTCAGGTGAGCAGATCTGAGAGCCTGGAGCACACAGCCGGGAGAGGTAAGGTCCTGAGCCTTGGGTACTGTACAGTCCCAGTTTGAGGTGATGGCTGGACTGCAGGAAGCAGCAGTAACTCAGGGGTGATTTCTCCTGAAGAGGACTGGAGTGTTTTGTTTGAGGCATCTCCAGCAGCCACAGCCTGCTTGCACACCCAGGAGCCCTGGGTGCCAAGTAGTCCCCAGTACTTGTAGTGTGTTGATAGGGATCCCTGTGAGGGTCCCACCATGAGTGAGGCCCTTGCCCCACCACGGCAGCACTTCTGCCCTCCCAGCCCACCCTTACCTTCATGTCCAAGAGCAAGCAGTGAATGGTAAGAGGGACCAACCAGCAACGCCACAAGCAGAGGAGAGGCTTTTAACCCTGGGAGGGTCCTGGGGGAGGGACTTTCAGAGGTTGCTCTTCTTCAGTGGCAGGAGCAAGGAGCATTCCCCCAATCAGCCTTCACGAGTGGGATCTGAGCCCACAGGAAAAAGCCCTCCTGGCACAAGATTCACCTTGATCTCCTGTTCTGCTCTGGGCTGTGCCAAGCGCAGAGCAGCCAGAGCTCTCTAGCCCTGGCCTCCTGCTCCAGCCCCGTGGCAGCTCTTGGGGTGCCTGGGCTGCAGTACAACTGGCCCTGCCAGGCACCCTGGGCCATAGGAGGGCTGCTGGATGGGGAGGCTGAGAGCTGCAATCCCTGTGCCCTAGGTCCTTCTTTATGACCCCATTTTATCTGCTGCAGGGCTATGAGGTACCTACAGTGGCCAATGCCAACAGAGATCTAGCAATGAGGAGGGCTGGCCATTGGCCATGCTTGCAGCCACACAGCCGAGAGGTGACTGCAAGGCCTCTGCGCCGCATCTGTGCTCCCATCATCTACAACAACTGTGCCCACCCAGCCCAGGCTGTGTAGGGCTCTCTGGAGTGTGGTCCAGGGGACCTGGAGAGAACATGGCCATGGTAGCACTATGATCTAGCAGCAGCTCTGATGAGGCTTAGTTGAGGCACCAAATAGAGTCCTGAATTCTTGAAGAGCTGGACAGCAGGATTACATGGATTTACATAGGGCAAATGCTGCCTGGTCTGGGAATGGAGCCATTCCTGACAGAAACTGCAAGTTTAGCTGGAGATCACCTCATAGTGCCATGGAGATGTGAAGTGGGAAACCCAGGAAATGTGAAGACTGCAACAGGGCATGAACCTGGAGATCAAGACTGAGTTGTCACTGTTTCTGCAGCCCTAATACAGCATTCCTTTATTGCACTCTTTTTGCAACCTCTGTTTCCTGACGATGGGCCACAGGAGCTGACCCGATGATAAGCTCTGTATCTGGAATTTCAAAGGCTGAGGAGCACCATCATCTGGAAAGGAGGGAAAGCACAGGCATCAGCCCAACCCAGGAAGGACCACCCTGCGTGGACATTCAGCAGTCAGTAGAGGGACCTGCCACCTCAGCAAGGGGAGAATCCGTGTCTGAGGCTGTAGCTCAACAGCAGGGATGGCGAGCCCTGCACGTCTAATAGCGTGTCTCCAGGGAAGCTGGGCTGTCAGGACCATGATCACAGGACTCTGTGACACAGCCATTTTCTTTGAGTTTACAAATTACACCTTTCTCTTGTGGCCATGATGAACATTTCTTTGTTTCATACAGAAGCTCAGTGGCACGATGTTCTGATATAACTGGCTGCACTCCCAGAATTTTAGGTGAAGGCACACGCTGGTAGCATGTGGAGAAACCCCTCCCACACTAACAGTTGGAACAGGACTTTGCTGAGACCACCCGCACTTGGCACAAATATTAAAATACACTGAAATCTTGCCTGATGCCACGAACCTGGTATTCAGTTCTGGTAATCCCTGTCCATTTTCTGTGGTAATATCTCCAGGACAGCCCTTATGAGAAGAAATGTCAATGTTTGTGTCCTCCTCTCATCTGCTGAGGCATCTCAAATCTGGGCCTGGGTGTCCAGTGAGAAAAGAAACCTCCATGAATTTTTGAAGTGTTAAGGGAGTTGTTTTTTAAGCCAAATGCCTAAATTTGGGGGCGTAACGACAAGGATTGGGCCCAGCTCCTGTAAGGACTCAGCACTTCTGGAAATCAGACTGTTAACTGGGTGCTGGGCCCTTACCTGCTCCAAGCATAAGTCTTGCACTTCCCAAAAAACAAGTGCACTGTTGGGAAACCGGGAACTTCTGCAAGTCCCATTTCCCTACTTGTTTTGGTAGATACAGTCTTCCAGCTCAAGGATTCTTTCTCAAGCAAAACCTACCATCAGCTGTATCACAGCTCACTGCAGCAATGGTGCCAGCTCATCATTAATGGTCTCTACATGTGCACAGAGGTTCCCCTTGGACACAGAGACAAAGAAAACTGCAATTCGTGGTGTTCAGAGTGGCAGGGATCCACTTGCTGGATCCAAACCCTGCCCAAAGCACACCCAGCTTCATCATCAGACAAAGCTGCACTGGGCTGCATTTGTTGGGTTTGGGAACCCTCTAAGGCCAGAGATCCCATAGCCTCTCTGAAACCCTGCTCCACTACTTAATGATCCTCAGCGTGACTGTTATTCCTGACATCCAGGTGGAAGGAAACCTTTTGAACCTCCAACTCTGAAAACTCTAGGGGTTTGGGCTGAAGGTAAGCTCAAAATGAGTCAACAGTTGGCCAAGAAGGCCAACCATATCCTGGGGTGCTTTAGGCACAGTATAGCTAAGAAAAGCTTGTCCCACTATACTTAACTGTGCCTCAAAGTACCATGTGCAGTTTGGGGCTCCACAGTGTAAGAAGGATACAGAAATATTAGAATGTGTCCAAAGGGATGCAACAAAGATGGTAAAGGACTAGAGGACATGACCCATGAGGAGCAGCTTAGAGGAGACTGAGGTGACCTTATTGCTGGCTACAACTTCCTCATGAGGGGGAGTGGAGAGGGACATGCTGATTTAGTGCTGGGGTCCTGTGACAAAACACGAGGGAAAGACTTAAAGCTGTGCCAGGGAAGTTCAGATTGGGTATTAGGGAAAAGTTCTTCACCGAGAGGGCGGTCAAGCACTTGAACAAGCTCCCCAGGGAAGCAGTCATGGCTCCAAAAAGTGTTTGTGCAACACTTACATATACTGTTTAACTTTTAGATTGCCTTGTGCAGAGTCAAGAGTTGCCCTCAATGATCCCTGTGTGTCCCTTCCAACTGACAAATTCTATGATTCTATGAACTTGAAACCTCCTGTCTGAAACTTGCCTGCTGCCTCTCATCCTCCCTCTGTGCCCACCGTGATGAGCCTGGCATTGTTTTCTTGATAACCTCCCCATAGGCACCAGAAGGCAGCTGTTAGGTTCCCCTCAAAGCCATTCCTTCTGCAGATGAACCCAACTCCCTCAGCCTCTGCTCACAGCCCAAGTGCTCCAGCCCTGACCATCTTAGTGGCTCTCCACTGAACTCTTCTGAGTTTGTCAATGTACTTCTTGTTTTAAGGAACCCAGCACTGGATACAGGACCTGGATATGATCTCAGAAGTCCTGAGTAGATGGCCATAATCATGCCTCTCATTTTACTCTCTTTGGTTCAGTTCACAAAGCTCAGGATGCTGTTGTCCACTTTTGCTGCCGGGGCACGCTGCTTACTCATGCCCAGCATGCTTCCCACCAAAGGTCCCTAGAACCTCTTCCACAGAGCTGCTGCCCAGCCAGCATCCCCAGACTCTCTTGTTGCCAGAGGGTCTTCCTTCCCAACTGCATTTGTCCTTGCTGAATTTCATAGGGGTCCTTCTGGCTAAGTCTTCCGGTCTGCCCAGATTCCTCTCGCTGGCAGCCCTGCCCTTGAGCAGATTGGCCGGTCCCCTCAATGTGATGTCACCCACAAATTTGACAAGAGTGCACTGTCATCTCTTTCGTATCACTAATGAAGATGTCCAACAGGAGTGATACTTGTGATGTTCTGCTTGTCACTGGCCTCCAGGTAGACAATGACCTGTTAACCACCACTCTCTAAACCTGATGATCCAGACAGTTTTACACCACCGCTGTTGTTGTGCCTTTGACATATGCAAGCTGAAGGCACTTTTCATCCTACATTTTCCACACACATTTCTACTGGCTGGGCAGCCTCATTTGCCCTGGCTTTCTGTGGCTGTGTCTGGCTCAGGAGCTTAGTGGCAACGTCTGTCCCCGCTGGCTGCAATGGGCTTGTGCTCTGGTTTTCCGCTCAGTGATTTTTGTCACCGATGCCATTTTTGATGGTCCTAAAACTGTAATGTCCACTGCAGATGTCATCCTACAGTAGTTCAAACAGATTGAGGACAAACTGTAGCTCGGGCCTGTGTGTTCTTGCTCTTCCCTGAACATCCCTTTTCAAAGGTCTCCAGGGGCAATGTTCTGTATGATTTTTCTTGTAAACACCACAGTGGTGACACCCAGACTTATTTATCAGAGATGATAGTAAAACACCCTGGTTTACTACGACATCAGTACAGTTCAGTATTCCAAGCTTCCAACCCCCTTGTACCAGCCAGACGTTGCCACTCTGGCGTAGGTCCCGTGGAGGTTATAGAGGTGGCTGGGGCTGGAGCACAGGACATACAAGGAGAGGCTGTGACTACTTTGCTCAGCCCAGAAGACGGCAAAAGGGAGACCTCGCAGTGGTCTGCAGCTGCCCAGTGGGGGTGGGGAGCAATGATGGACACAGACTCTTCTCACAGTTGCAGGGTGACAAGAAGCAGCAACAGGCACAAGCTATAGCAGGAGACATCCTCACTGGACATCAGGGAAAAATCCATCAGGCACTGGATGGAAGACCTGAGAGGCCATGGACTGTCTGTCCTTGGAGACACTCAGCACTCTCCCAACCACAGCCCTGAACACAGCTGCATCGCCTTAAGCTTTTATTCACGTTCATTGACCACTTGTGTTCATATTTTAGAAAAAAAAAAAAAGGCAATGATGGTTGCACCCATAGATGATCCAACTACAAAACTGGCCAAACCCAACCTGATTTACTTGCATTTGTCACGGGCTATGAGCACGCACAAACTCAAACATCACGACACACAACGCAGAGTGACTTACTACCCTGTGCTGTCATCCCTATGTCATGGGGTTTGGGGGCAGGTCTAACACCCAGCAGTCCTGAAAATGGGAAGTGGTGTGCTGGCACCAGCCCCAGGGTCACCATTTCTTCCAGGCCAACCTGTACTCAGAAAAGTGATATGGAAAGAGGAGGGGAGATTTAGATTAGAAATTAGGAAGAACTCCTTCACGCTGAGGGTGGTGAGACCCTGGCACAGGTTGCCCAGGGAGGTCATGGATGCCCCAGCGCTAGATGTGCTCAAGGCCAGACTGGATGGGGCTTTGAGCAACCTGGTCTAGTGGGAGGTGTCCCTGCCATGGCAGGGGGGGTTAGAACTAGATGATGTTTAAGGTCCCTTCCAATCCAAACTATTCTATGATTTTATGAATGCCATTCCTGTCACCACTGAGCACCACTTTTGCCTCACGATCGTACCTGGCACTTCCTGGCCAGCTCTGGCACCAGCTCCTCCATCACCATCCCTCCCTCTCCCTTTGGCAGCTCCTGCTGCAGGGAGCCAGCCCTCCAGGGCTTCAACCCCAGCCCGTGGGGCATCGACTCTGCCCCAGGGGCCAATTACTGCACTTTAAATAAGATGCTTTAAATAGAAGGGTGAAGTTTGAGAGAGAACTTTTTCTTGTTTCCAGTTTGCCCACTGGGTACCTGCTCCCCACAGGCTTCTCTCCACAGAGGAAATGCCACCAGGGCTTCAGTGCCAATTACTACCAGCCTGGAGCACTTCACTTCCTCACCTGGCATGTTTCTGTGAGACTTGTAAACAAGGCACAAAGTGGGCTATTAAAAGTTTGAGGCGGTCACCTGTTCAGTAACTTTGAAGCTGTGTACATCTGCTGTAATCAATTACATCACAATGTAGAAGAGGCAGAATGAGATGGAGAAAGAACGTCTTTGTTCTGTGCAGACCTCCCAGCTTTGAAGCGTTCACGCGCTAGACAGAAAATACACACAGTTGCTGAAGTATTAAAAGGACAAAAAGGTAAATAATTTAACAGTGCTTTAACAGTCAACATGAAACACCTGCATGACAGGAAACTTCATGGAAACCAGAAGTTACTGCAAAAGGAAACACAAGAGCTGAAGTTCCATGTCCAGTTGGAATCCTGGCCGTGCCTTCACGCCTAAAGTCCTGCTCTACTCCGCGGCACTAGATCTGCACCATGTACAGTGCAGCCATGTCAAAGGCATGACAGGTTGTTACAGACTTGAAGGGATGTTTGATAGCCCTGGCTTTTCCTGGGAGCTCCATGTTCCTGATCCACCTGCGGAGTGGATGCACAGGGAGATACAGGCCCATATTTATTCTGGATGCCATCCAGAGGGACCTGGACAAGCCTGAGAAGTGGGCCCTGAGGCCAAGGGCAAGGTCCTGCACACGGGTCAGAGCAATCCCAGATATCGGCACAGGCTGGGGGTGAAGGGCTGGAAACAGCCTTGTGGAGGACTTGGGGGTGCTGGGGGTGAGGAGCTGGAGCTGAGCTGGCCCCGTGCGCTCGCAGCCCAGCAGCCAACGTCCTCCTGGGCTGCATCCCCAGCAGCGTGGGCAGCAGGGCAGGGAGGGGATCCTGCCCCTCTGCTGCGCTCTGGGAGACCCCCCTGCAGTGCTGGGGCAGCTCTGGAGTCCCCAGCACAGCAGAGACATGGACCTGCTGGAGCGGGGCCACAGGAGGCCCCAGCAATGATGGGAGGGCTGGAAGCCCTCTGCTGGGAGGCCAGGCCGGGAGAGTTGGGCTTGTTCAGCCTGGAGAAGAGAAGGCTTCAGGGAGACCTTCTGGTGGTCTTGCAGGACTTCCAGGGGCCTGTCAGAAAGCTGGGGAGGGACTTTTGAGCAGGGCCTTTTGGGACAGGACAAGGGGGGATGGTTTGAAACTAANCCTGCTCCCTGCAGGGGTTTTGGACTAGGAGGCCCTGAAAGGTCCCTTCCCACCCAAACCATTCACTGACTCCACAGTTCAGTACAAGACCCACCTTGTGACTGCTGTGAGCCACACCACAGCTACACGCCTGGGAGGGAACCACGACAGGAGTGCAGCAAAAGCCACTGGCTGCAGCCACATCATCTGATCTGAGCCCCTGGAGACAACTCACACCACGGAGCTGGGCCAGAGCTTTTCACAGAAGCATACAGGTTAGTTTTAGAAGTGGATGTGACTTACTATTGGTGGAATTTAGCAAATGTTTGTGGGAACACTGGAGGTCAGGACGTAGCATGAGCAGAGTGAGTACAGCACGAGGCCTTCAGAAAGATTTTACAGGCAAAGACAGAGCTGTGGATATGACAGCCAGAATTCAGCAGAGACTCCAGCTCCAGTGGGTTGACTCGTTCAGAGTAAACCACAGTGTAGCACCAAGGTGACACAGACTCACTGGCACGAGTCACTCTCTGCTCTCAGCAACAGAGAGTGACCAGTGGTTTTGGGGCAATGTGCCCAGTATGCCAGGCTGGGATAACCTGGCCTCATGGTCCCTCTGGAGACCAGCACCAGGAGGCCCAAGACAGTCATAACTCAGCAAAAGCAATGCCAGCAGGTGGAGCGAGACCTTTGCCCCTTTATTTAGCCCTGGTGAGACCCCATCTAGAGAACGGTGACCAGTTCCAGAAAGCCTGAGCAAAACTGGAGCCCAGCATGAACACGTTCAAGGGATTTAAGCATCTGACCTGAGAAGCTGAAAGCTGGGACTGTGCAGCCCTAAGGAGGCTCAGAGGGGTTTGTCAATGTGTGTAAACCCTGGATGCTGGGCAGGAAGCCAAGCAGAGGTATCCAGTGAAGAGACAACGGACACATTCTGAAACATCAGACATTTCACCCAAACATAAGAAAACTTTATACTGTGAGGGTGATAAAACAAGGTCCTGAGCAACCCACTACAGGGAACCCTGCTTTGAGGCGGGATTTTGGACTGGACGATCTCTAGAGGTCCCGTCTGGCCTCCAGCTTTCCATGGTTCTGTGACTCAGGCACGCGTGGCAGGTGGTGGAGCCCGTGTACCCAGGCTGGCACGGGCTCCAGGCACTGCCGTAGTAAAGCACAGCCGCAGAGGACACTCAGTGGGGCACATGGGTACGTGACATGGCGGTGCTGGGCTAACGGTTGGACCCAGTGATCTTAAAAGGTTTTTTCCAACCTGAATGATTCTAGGAGGGGTGGGTCAATGCCCTCCTTCCTCCCAGCATGGCCATAACCCAGACCATACCCACCTCGGTGGCTCTACTGTGGTTTAGTATTTCCCTTTCCACATCTGATCTGGCCTTCTTCCAGTAGCTGGTGTCCAGCACTTTCCAGGACTGTGGAGATGCAAAATGCTGATTACAATAAAGACAAGATTTGTCTCTTTAGATCTAACTGCATGAACCACTCGTCATATAAAGATGCATCTCACTTTACAGTGCTAAATAGAAGGAAGCTATAAGATGCCAAAGAGTTCATGGCTTTGGTCTTATACCAGGCCTGTTGTTTTCACACTGTAAAGACAAGAACCTAGTAAAGACAGAGGCGCCTGAGAAAGAAGCCACCAAATAAAATCAAAGGCAAAATAGAAGTACAACTGCTCAGGGAAGACTGTGTGCCAAAGAGACTCAATCCACCCCAGTACTCAAAGTACCAAGGTATTAACATGGTGCAGCCTTAGACTGTGAGGGTCTCCTCAGTGAGCCTTACGGTGCCAACCATCACTTAAACTGCCAGAATCGCACCAAGTTGTGGACTGGACATATCCATGTGTCTTCTGTGAAGGAACAGGCATCTCATCGGTCCATACATTCTTTGAACCTGTCGGTATATAACACAAAAATGAGGAAATCCAGAGCAAATAGCTAAAAAACCAAGTTACTACGTGCTGAAGTGAGATGATGGCAGCTATCAGAAGGTTGGGGTGACAACAGATGTCCACAGCAAGGGAACCAAGTGGTGCTGGGAGATATGTGAGTCTCTGCAGTGTCTTTATAATGTCTTTATAATTCCTAATGTTCAGTTGCCTTTTGACCACTCCTGACTGTTTTACTGAAAACACAACACGGGAGCCAACAAGGGCACATGAAAACTGTCAAATAAACATGAAAAAGTTGACAGAACTCAGTTCTCCTTCCATATGTGATCCTACAAACACCAGTCCTCTGATGAGACAGTGAGAATAAAGGGGTCCCTTTGTCTAGGGTAAGAGTCCCAAGACATGAGGAACTTCTTTCAAAGAAAAGGCTTCCTAGAAGACATAGCGACTGACCATGGTGCAAGGTGGCACTACTAGGTCTCTTTCCACACTAGGTGTTTCATCTGCACTTTGGCACATGCCTCTAGGAAAATCAATTATTAACACACTTTTAACAGGCTCTGCTGAACGAATTCCCCACAGGACCTGAGCCCCCATGTGCAACATTTCACACAAAGAGACAACAGATCTGTAGTGACCCTGCGCTGTAATCTACACAGGTGGCACTGACCCAACGCAAGCTGTGACTGAGGCTCGGGATGATCTGGGAAACATTCTGCAGAGGAGAACAGCCGGGAGGATGATCTGCAACCAGGCCTGTGCTCACAGCATGTGTTCAGTGTCTGTCCTGGTGTACTGCTGTCAGTGGTGAGCCTGTCAGCAGGTGAGAGTCCCTGCAGCAAGCATGCCTGCTGCAGCGTATCGTGACACCAGCCTTAGAGCCAGCCCAGCTATCTCCATGCTTAGCACAGCATCAGAGCTGGAATGAGTCTTCACAGAATCACAGAATGGTTTGGGTGGAAAGGGACCTTTAAACACCATCTAGTTCAATTCCCCCGCCATGGGCAGGGAGACCTCCCACTAGACCAGGTTGCTCAGAGCCCCATCCAGCCTCACCTTGAACACTTCCAGGGATGAGGCATCCACGACCTCTCTGGACAACCTGTTCTAGTGTCTCACCACCCTCAGGATAAAAAATTTCTTCCATATGTCCAATCTAAACCTGCCCTCTTTCAGTTTAAAACTGTTGCCCTTTGGCTTGTCACTACAAACCCTGGTAAAATGTCTTGGTCTCTATCTTTCTTATAAGCCCCCTTTACATATTCCAGCTGACACAGTTGCCAAGCCACTCTCCATGACGTTTGAGAAGTCATAGCAGTCAGGTGACATGTCCACAGAAGTAATTTCTCCATGAAGCAAGGACAGGAGAGTTAATATTGCCCTGCTTAGCACTGCATTTTTTCCTATTCTTTTTCCCCTCAAGGGACTGTAGGAACAGAGCAAATATTAAGAATCTGAGGCTTCCTGTCAGCAAAACCAATCCTATCCTAACTGGAACTAGACCGCCCTTTCCATCTAGCCCACTGACGAACTTGTCTGTACCACTCACACCCAGATAAACCCACGAGTGACCACTGAACTGCATGGCTAGACCTCTACATCAAGCTGAGGTACCACTGCTTGAGAGGCTGTTTCTAAAATGCCCCAGCACCTGTGTGCTGCATGAGTAACCAAGCCCCAGGTAGCACAACAGAAAGTGCATTCGGTCTTTTTGTCCCCCATGCTCCTGCAAACACACCACAGCTCTGCGTCTTGCTACTGACTGACCCAAGCAGTGTGCCCAGCAGCTACTTCCAGTTCAGCAAACCATACCCCCAGGTAACTCAGGTCAGCTCTGTGTCTCCATCCCTGAACACGCAGTGGACACGCTCCTCCATGTTGTAATACACTGGCCCACAGCGCAGGCGCGGCTCTTCCTGCTGGTACCAGAGCTCTTCATTGAACTCTGGGAAGAAAAAGGCAATTTCTCTGCTGGCTGATGCTGGTGAATCTGTTGGAAAACAGGAAAAGGATATGAGAGATGTCATTATGACACCACAAATAGGTGCTATGTTCCAAAGGGAAGAGTAGAACCTGAAAAGAAAAGTGCCAGGCTCAGGCATTCATGGAGTTTGCAGAGGTGAGCAGACCATTAATTTTGACTCCCAGAATGGAAAGGAAGCAAAGGCAGACAAAGTACCACCATTCACACCTCCCTGAGCTCCCGCCTTTGCCCAACACTCAGCCAAGAAGGACAGGTCTACCTGAGCCATGAGTGGTGTTCCTGGTGTCAGTGAGGCCATAGGATCCTCGGATAGAGTCTGGGACGCTGTTTCGGGCTCGGAATACTTTGGTGGGTCCCATCAGAGATCTCCAGAGAGGAACAGCATTCTCATGGGCCAAGATATAAGCCCACATGGGGCCACTGAGGAAAGGACCAGGGAAGCGCAGAAGCAGGTAAGGTTACAAAAGAGCACAGCTCCTTCCTTCTTATAAATACAGCAAGTGCAAAGAAGCAAGGAAGCGCAACTGCCATGCAGTGCTCTCTGGGAGGGGAAGCAGTGTCTGCATGACTGACCTCCTCTTAGGTGGTGGCCCCCCCAACCCTTGTGGATGCCACCCTGCCAAGTGCTACTGTTGTCACAGCACTGTTGGCTCCTGACACTTCTCCCCCACGGAGCCCAGAGCCTCCCACCTCGGTACACCACAGGCACCACATCCCATGCCGTGGCGGGGCCCTCCACGTGCCCAGTGAAGCCAGCGTCCTCCCCGCACCCAGCCCGGCCGCGGGCGCGGCAGGTACCTGGACATGAACTCCACCAGCCGCTGGTAGAAGAACCGGCCTGCGGGGAAAGAAAGCCCGAGTCACAGAGCGCGGCCCCGGCCCCGACGTCCCGACCCCGGCCGCGACCCCGGCCCGCCTACCCGCGTGCTCCCGGTAGAAGCGGCGGCTCTCCTCCCGCCCGCAG
>VZZY01012823.1:0-15200 GCA_013400335.1 Eurystomus gularis
CACTTAAAAACCCATGGTGCTTCATTTATTTTTTCAGCGTGCCTGGCTTCAACCTTCTAGACAGGAGTTCTTGTAACTTTCTGGCTGTTTTAAGGAGCCCCATGGCACTGGCATTTTCTCTCTGTCCAAGTACTTGTAAATATAGTTAAGTTACTTCTCAGTTTGCTTTCTGATAAAATAAACAGATTGTGCTTTTTAGTCACACCTTATAAGACCTTTTCTCTAACTATTTTTATTTTTTGTGTCTCTTTTAGAATTTCAATGTCTTTCTGAGAAGGTAAACACTGGGGCTATGCATAGTTTTCTAGTGGCCTTCCAGCAGTGCCACATACAGAAATAAAATTTTCTTTCCTTATGTGGTTCACTGCTACAGTGTGTATTTTTTCACAGCTTTCATTAGCTCTCTTTACAGAGCATCACCCTGGATGCTCATACTCTGCCATAGATCCATGATATCTACAAAAGCTCTTCTAAGAGTTATGGTTTTCAAGAGTGCAGTCTTGACTGAGTAGGAGCAGCTTCCATTCTTTGTGCCGAGGTACAAGGTTCTGCATCTGTCTACCTTAAAATGAATTTTGATTACATAAAGTACAGCTAGATCAAGTAAGCTATATATAAATACCTCTCTCCTAAAGACTGTCTTCTGCAAATGCTTATACACAGACTTCCAGTTCCTATATAAAGATGTCAAATAGTGTCAGGACAAGTGTCAGCTTTGCAGAAACTTTACAATGAATAATTTCATTCAGTGGCAATTCCTTTTGAAAGTTGCTCTTTGAGGTTATTGCTGGCAATTAAACTATGGGTACAAAGAATGAAATTGGATTTGGTTTAGAAAAACCTTAACACTTTGCTGGCTAGTCTAAGCTGTTTTCCTGTTTTACTTGTCTTTAATCTTTCCATATGAATATAGCCTTAATTCTTTTAGGATTAGTTAGTGGAATCATCTTGACCTGCTATTTTAAGTGCTTGCCAATAGTAACTTTCTCTAGAAGCTTAAACATTGAGAGGTTTACAGGATGTTCATAGAAATCAAAAGAGAGAGTAAGGGTATCAGTGTCTTCCAGTAGCAACTGACTGCATTTGTGCCATTTCAAATGCAAAGTTTTTTTTTTCTAGAGGAAGATTAGGTATCCAAATACCCCAGACCCAGAAAGTAGTAGCTTAAACCACTGAATAAATAGTGGTTTAAGACTTTGTTCACACTAGAGAACTGACTGGTACAGCTAAGTTCCAAATGAAATAAATGTTACTAGTAAAAGAATTGTATTGCTTGTTAGTAAGGGTATGCCTTAAGAGCTATGTCACTTACAGGTATAATTTTGTTTTGCCCATCCTAAGTAATGTAGTTTTGCCAACAAACCTTTAAATGCAGACAAAATCTTTCAGGGTTTTGTAGCTATCCTCAAGAGTATAGGAGTAGCATTTTCCCTTGTGTCCTATAGACCTTATAACAGATCATAGGATGGCATCTTTTTCCAATTGTTTGCATCAGCACATCTTGGAAAGAAAGTTTGTTCTCAAGGACTAATTCAAGATATAGAAAAGATTCCTTAAGGAATACAAAATGCAATAGATGAGAACATAAATGCACTAGGCTAATATGACATGCTGTTCAGAGCTGGTGCTAAATGGGAGCAAGACTAGACCTACAGAAAAGAGTAGATTTTCATAGAGAACAGAAATTACAATGACTTTGGAAAGTTTTATGCTTATAGCTGTTCTGTAGGAGTATATTAAAAACTTCTGAGAACCTTTATGGGTTTTTTTGTGCATTAGCATTACTTTGTCAACTGTACTTGAGTTGCTCGTGATTTATAAAACACAAGACCCTACATTTTTAAGGCAGATCTTTAACAGCAATAATTTACAAAGGTTTGTCCCAGTAGTTCCAGTGTAAATCACTGCAGTACTCTGGGAAAAAAAGAAATGCCTAGCTGGATCCATATTCTTTGGAAGTCATAACTGGCAATGTCTACAAGGTACCTTAGAACTATCTACTTCTTATTAAGAGCTGTTTAGGAGGAACTAGCAAGAAGTGATGTGAGAGTAACCTTGCAGACACTCTAAATCTTGTTTTTATGTAGGTTAGCAGGAAGTACCACATTTATACACCTCTATTGTCTGGGTACCTGCACCCAATCAGTATGGAGTATTGATGGCAGAAGTTACCTATCACCTTATCAGGGTAGGAGCCTTCCAGTTAGTCATTCATCAGAAGGCAGTGTGTGTAATATCTTTCCCCTAAACAATACAACTCTTAATAGAATAAGATAGTGCAGAAAGTTAGACTGTATCTTGAGAAGAAAATGCTTCTTATCTTGCATTCTGTGCTACCTCACAGACTTCAGAAGTTTGTTCCGCTACTGGTCTGCCTATGCTATTGTGCAGCAGGTATGTGAAAATGGAATACGTGGCACACAGGAACACTGAGAAAGAGGACTGTCAGGCACAATGATGGTACCTCAGCTCTTAAAGGAGTGCTGCAGTTACAAGGGCTACCATAAATGTATCAACAAGAGGATTGTACAGAGGGATGCAAAGACTTTATTTCTATAACGACTTCTAATAGAACCACTGCCAAATATTGTGTCCCATTTTGATGTTCATTGTTGGAAAAGAAAGTTAATGGAAGTTCTGGAAATAGTTCAGAAAAGAGCTGTGAGAAATTGTTTTGAGGCTTAGAACAAGAAATCAAAGTTATCTATTTAAATCTTAGCCAAAATGTAATTTGACCTTGCTCTGTATACTAAAAATACACAGTGAAATTATTTTGTGTAATAGATAAAAGGAATCTAATAAAATAGGTTATAGTAAGACCCAGTGAATTGAAGCTAAAGCTCAGCAAGTTCTGACTAGGATTAAGCCACTGCATATGAACAAAGAGCACTAACTTTTGGAACAACTACTTGTAGTCCAGTAGAGATATTCTATCACATATAGTCTTTAAAGCCAAATTTATGCACGTTTTTCAAAGATATTCCCAAGCTTAAAGTAGAATGTCCATAATGCATGGTTCAGAAACTACTGAGCAAGATTTTTTGATCTGTGCTATGCAGGAGGTCGGTCTAGATGATCATAGTATTTCCTTCTGTCTTTAATCTATTGAGGTGCATTATGACAAGCTTAACATGTATTTACATGTTTCCATCTAATTAACAGAATGCAACAGAGTCCATTTATAGAAAGACAATTCAGCTATTTTTAGATACTACTGTACCTTTAATTCATTAGCTTTTGTTAAAAGCATGTAACAATCTAGAAGATATAAAGTATAATTTACAAAAATATAAATCTTGGTTATTTTTTTTTTAGTATTTCAACATATTACTATATTGTATGTATTACTCAGAGAATATGTTTAACAACCTGAAATTATCCAGCAAACCAGAAGTGTGGGATATTACATGTCTTTTGTAGAACAAATTATGAATTAAAGAAGGGTAACCAAAAATGGCTATATTAACATACTGTTTATATGAAAACATATGCAGTGCACTATACTTGCATCCTGAAGAAAATAAACATTTTAAGCCCTTTATTACAGCATTTTTCAGTATAAATATGCAGATTAAGAGTTTAAGTGTTTTAGGCAAAAAGTTTTGATTTGTGTACAAATGTTATATTCTAAAATAAGCCTGTCTTTGCAAGTTTACTTCCCATCTTCTTGGTTGACTGACAAGATAAAATAGTCAGAAAAATAACATATAAACCCATATTTTAGTCCTTTGATTATGGAAAACTTTACTCTTAAATTTCTCACTAAACACCAGATCTCTTGTCTAGGTGGGTTAGGAATGTATTTGTAAAAGTATTTAATTCCTGGAAGATGAATATAGAAGACAAATGATGAGGGTAAGACATATCCTTCCAGGTGAGCATGTGTATCGTTTTAGTCTCTTCACTTGCTTTCTGTAGAGGAATTGTAGGCTTGCATTCACTCACAAGTGGATCCATTTCCCATTATAACTTTCCCAGTGTAGTCAGACAGGATACGTTGGTCTTGTTAAAGATATGTTTGTATGAACTTATCGGCAGCCACAAGTTTCAACTGACATATTGGGATATACCTTTAAAACAACATTTTTATTCTCATCTAAGAACAGGACACTGAGCGAGCTCATTTTATCAGGAACACAGCAGGGTTCTGGGATGCCAGGAATGATTCCTACTGCTTTTACGATGCTCTGGATTGTAGCATGATTTGATGGCCGGACAATCTGGAATAGAGAAGGAAATAGTTATCGCTTCATTTATGAGCACTTGCTTTCACAGTTGGACTTGGAAAATGACAACAATTACGGTTCTTTTTTCCTCAAAGAAGTGAATATTTGTGATTGAGTCAGAGGGCCATGCCAGCATAGTCAGCCCCTCACTCTTTCAGCTTTCCTGCACAGGGTATATCCAACAGACACTTTGAGTTCCTTATGCTGCCTTCATAGATACCAGAGGAGGGCACTGGTGGCACACAAGCAGTCAGTCTTCAGCCTGAATAAAGAATGTCCCTGACTGTACCTACTAGATGCTACAGGCAGGCATGCAGGAGAAAAAGATGAAGGTGGGGCACATATCTCAGTCATAAGATGTTATTTTATTACCTCTTGTCTGACTTAGAAAATTGGCTAGTGTAAGTATTTCCAAAATAACTATCCCTGTGTTTCAGTAGTATTCCTCCTCATGTACACTAACCTGGAGTTAGTTACTTTTTCTTGGAGTAATTACTCTTTTTAAAAAGAGCAGAGTGCTGCAGAAGTAGTGTCCACATGGGGGAGTTAGTCTAGAAGAGTCAAACAACCTGACAGAGCCGTTCTGATCATAACCCCATGACAAACAAATACTTCATACCTGTAGTTTGTCTACTTCCCTCTGCCTTCCTCCCCTGAGCTAGCCTCAGAGTAGGAAAAGAAAACAAAAGGCTGGGAGGGTAGGAAAACTATGAACTGAGCTTTTGCAGCAGCTGTTCAGGGTACTGAGCCATATTTTTATTTCTACTATTGATATTTGGATGCAGTAAACAACACAAGGAAAAATATTTGAGAAGAGAGAGCAGCATAACGGCAGTGAGAATAAGAAAAGGAAAAAGTTAAGATATGTAAATAGTATACTTTTCAGTAGTTAAATGTAGCTCCTATTTGGGTGGTGGGGTTTTTTTTTTTAGCCTTTATTCACAGACTACACTTTGACCCTTGTAGTCTGAGCAACTGAATAGTACTAAACAGTTTTCACCACTTCTGTTGTTTAAGGTACATACAGTCAAGCACAGGTTTACTGGTGGTAGACTGACAGCCTTTCTTTGTCATCACCTCAGCTTAGCATGGAATGCATGTGCTCCAGTTATGTGAGGCAATGCAACCTACCACTGAGGCTGAAGCTTCAGTGACTTCTATTCAGCTGTTATGCATGAATACTGTCCTAGCAAATGAGTACAGTAACAGTAGGAAAATTGTGTTAGCTGTGTCAGGCTTTTTGCTACAGTTTCACACGTTTTCTGCACAGATCAGGTATATGCCTCACATGAAATCTTTCATCACTATTGGTACATAGCTCTATATCACGTAGAAAATTACATCTGTGGGACAGCAGATAGGGACTTTGCACACCTCCACATGGAAGCAGCTACTTCAAGTGAGACAAATTTATGTCTCCTGTATCTCCTCTATTTTTCAAATAATAATTGAGTATATGCAAAACATGATTTTTCATTTCAACTTGAAAAGTTATGTAGTCCATGGATATAAAAAAGCAGCTATTTTTTAGAATAATTCACCTTTGATACATTTACTTTGAGTGTAGTATACCAGCAAATCAGACCCAAACCTTAATTGATATTAAGGCTTTCAGATGGAACTGTGAAATCTGTTCTTGATCCTTCAGGGCTTCAAGACAGCATCTGTGTAGCCAAGTCCCAATAAATGACCAATCCTGGAAAGTGCCTTTCTGCAATCAACATATGCTGGATAATTAGCAACAGCTTGCTCTCTCATGCCACACTTAATCTTTAGATTTCAAAGCTGTCCACAGACAAGCAGCAATGAATTAGACTCAAAGCTGCTATGTGATGTAGAAATAAGCTTCTACCTGCACTGGCCATGTCAGCAAACCTGGACAGCAAGAGAGAGACAGAAGCAGTTTTCATGTGTTTAAGCAACTGCAGAGTTTAGAAATTAAATAAACTAGAGCTTCTAGAATCAGGTTCTTACTTTGACCTTTATGAAAAACCTCCTGAAGTATTCCTAGCACCTTTATTATTTCATATTGTTATTTGAAACAGTCACAGATCCTAATGTGCTGCAGAAACAGAATTCGTTGACCCCATGCAGCAGATAGCCATCGCTGCCCTCAGCACCAGTTACTGACTTACAGGATTCCTGGGTAGGAACCTGCAGAAGATCCTACTAGGATCTGCTCCAGCTGTTCAGGCTCTAATATCTGCAAGGAAGAAATAGATGTGAGCAAAGTCTAGCATGAGCAGCTGTCTACCAAGACAACAGCACTAACAGATTTCTAATGCCTGCAAGTGTATACACTATGCACAAAAATGCTTATAGAGAAAAATGCTTATTATAGACTATTACTCTGTACAGAATCTGGCTGTTTGAGCCCTACATCCACAGCACAGCCAGATAACACACCATCCCACATCCAGCCAGACTCCAAATTTTCCAGCCCTTCTGGAAACCTGTGTTTCCTGGCATGAGTGTTCAGCGATCATGGGCTAAGCTTCACATTAGCCTTTGTACCGATGTGCTAAAGTAGAAAGCTTGAAAGAGTAAGTTGAATGCTCAGTAGTAACTGCACTGAAGAAGTACTAATGTTTTAAATGCTGGTTACTAAGTTATATATAGGAGGCCAGGTTCTGCTCTTAACCTCTAGGACAATCCTAGATCAGGAATATTTTGGGCCTCAGAAAATAGAAGGATAGTGGTGTAGCCAAAAAGCAATTGAACAGCAGGTTTGACATACTTTAGATCCTCCTGTTATGCCTAGCTTACACCTGCTTTAAAGTCTGTTCTATAATGGATTTGCCCCTCAAAAAACACCTNCCCATGTTAATAAGCAATACTTCTTAACTTCAGGAAAGTTTTGTTTTCAGGTTTGAATTCAGCTCTTAAAGTAAAACCCGTTAACTGATACACTTACAAGGATGAAATCAAGAGCATTCTAATTACTGTAGACCAGAGAAAGGATATGTTCTCACCTACTTCTACTACACGTCGGACTAGCATTTCTTTGGCAAATGCAGCAGTGCATCCAGCCACTATTAACCAGTTAAACTAGTCTTCCCCCTCACAGTTCAGGGAATAAGAACTTCAGCAGTAAGGTAGGTAAAGTTGCTATGACCAGATTTGTACCAGAGCTGTGTATCTAGCTCAAGAATTGCAGTTATTAAAGTAGATGTACTAATAGAGTGATGTACCAATACTTCAAAAAAAGTAATCATACAATGTGATGATTCTCAACATGCCAGGCATACATTTCTATCTCCACAGTTCTAAAGGACTGCCATGGAAATAAGGTATCTGTTGTCCATCACAGATTGACTGTGTAGACCAAATCTTCATGAATATCCTTAATCTGGCCTTTGACTTAGGAGTGCCAAGATCATAATGCATGCTTTTCTGATTTAGGGTATATATGCAAGAAAAAAAGTGCTATTTTTCCTTCCATAATATGTAGAAATCTTTATGCTCTGACCTGAAGCTTCATTCTTGTTGATGTCCTAGTTACCTCTGTTCATTTGGAAACAGGCATTTAAAAAAAGTTACAACTGTGAATCTACCTTTTTTTTTCCCCTCTTAAAAATACAAAGCTAACAAAAAGCAGACCACTTCCAAATCAAACCAGATCAAAGAGTGTGTCTAACCAAAAAACTCCAAATCCATGTGTCTATTATTTAGTTTTAAATGTCTCTGAGTA
Organism: Eurystomus gularis; assembly: GCA_013400335.1. NCBI lineage: Eukaryota > Metazoa > Chordata > Aves > Coraciiformes > Coraciidae > Eurystomus > Eurystomus gularis. The sequence goes on from VZZY01012823.1 coordinate 7,918, forward strand.
TTTTGTTTTTCATTGGGGTTTTTTGCACCAAGATGCTAGTGCAGCCACATTAATTTATCTAGAAAACAAGTAGCAAAATGAGAACTAAAGTAAGGGGTTTTGATTTACAAGGGAATCTTATTACATAGCAAGTAATATTTCTAGGTAAGACATTAAATAAGTCAGCAATATAAACTTGTTTAACTATTCTAGCTAGAAATGGATCCACTCTCTTGGTTGTGTCAGCTTTTGTATAATCCTGTTTTACCCACGAGAAGCCAGGGGTGTTAAATGTAGCTTCTTTACTTTCTTTTTAACTTTGGTATATATGAATGGTGCATGAGACTGTGGGTCTACGGCAGAGGACCCATATTCCCAGGAAGTATTTTGCTTTGGATAAGTTAAATTGTGATTGTGTTATATGACCTCTTTACACTACAACAACAAGAAGTGAAGTTGTATGTGAGCCTGTGCAAGCTTTAATTTTTACAAGACCATGTATCAATTTATGTCTACATGGTTCAGCATCCGCGAGCTACACAGGAACATGTGATCAGATTTGTACCCCCTACCGTAATATCTGGATTTCCACTGTTCCTGGACTTAAACTAGCCTGCATTGCTTCTCTTCCTGAAATCATGCTATTTATTTCAACACAAACATAGATCAACCTCCCTCTATGTAAAGTAGGGCAGATATCTGTCTCAGAGCTTTGAAAATCTCAACTGTAAAACAGTATCTTTTATTTATGTGCTGAGTGACCATATGCAAAATTGCCAGTAGAATAAATAATTAGGCCATTTGTAGGTAGAATTGCAAAGTAATTACATTTTCTAAACATGCAGTTTATACAGTGCTTCAAATCTTCCCCTCTACCACTACTTAAAAGCCCTATAAAACGCCAATAACTCTCATGCTGCATAGGATTGCCAAAGTTTCTATGTCTTACCATAGAGCAAGTGAGTTGGAGTGGGCTAAATTAAAATTCCATTGGGGTGGGAGTTTTTATTTGACTCTCTATTAGCAAATTCTACACTGCTTCTATAGGATGAGTTCAATACGCTAGCTTTAGAGTGCTACAGACAGTTATGTTGCATTTCCAGCCACATAAAGTAAATAAACTTCTTTTGTTCCAGCAGGATTATCTTAAGAATTTAGCAAATTAAAAAAGCACCAGAGAATTTTGAAACACAAATAATATATTAACCAGCATTCTTATTTTCAAAGTGACAAGCAGTTTCTTGAAGTTGAGAATACCTCAGTGTTGCTACTCTGCATTTTTCTCCTAAGGTATTCCCAGTGGAATTCAGAAATACTGTGATACAGTAGCTTGCTTCATTATTAGCATATAATACTTTATACTTCGACTACCACAACAGAGTAGTTTGACGATTTAGTATGTGTAACTATTTTAGTTAGCTGCATGAGTCTTTATGTTATGGTTTCAAGATATAAGATGAGAAATTGTAAGATAAACCTGAAACATTTTTCTTATTCTTTATATTACTTTTTAAAATAACTTGGGATCTTTTTGGACTCTGATTAATAAGCTGATGGAAATGATACTGCTTAAATTATTTAGGCTGACCAAGGTAACAGAACACAGCGGAAAATGTCAAAATATAAACGAAAATCTAATTAAAGGAGTAGTTGGATAGGCAGAACAGTAAGTAGTTCCATTGTTTGCAAGCTAACAACAACAAAAAATCATACTACCTTGGGCATTGGAAATTCACATGCCCCTGCACAGTAGTAGGCATCAAATGATTTGGGAGATATGATCCATTCATTCCAGCCAATATCAGCAAAGTCAACTTTCATATATCTTCTTGAACAAATCCTTGGCTCATTCCATTGTTTTCGCCTTGCTTTCTTCATTGTTTTCTCATCAAAATTTAGCACCTGAGACTTTGTAAGTGTTTCTGTATTTTCTTGCCCTTTTCGCCTTCGGTCTTTGCGTGAGGCTTTTGGTTTCAAGGACTTGTAGGCATTCTCCCATATGTCATGTTTGTCGTATTTATTGTTATTATAATCTACTTCCGGCAACTCATTGTTCTGAATAGACCTAGAGAGGTAGGTATCCCTCCTCACTCGGGCATCAGTAGAAGCATTAGGGGATAGATTTGGGTCTCCATCATTGGAAGGGAATGGATCATAACGCTGTAGGGTGACTGCCACACTGTTAGGTTCAGAGATTGCAAGATCATTGGCATAAACTAGTATATAAGGTAAATGACTGGCAACCTGTTCAGGGGAGCCCTGGTGTTTCTCCCCAGAATCAAGCTCAGCACAGAGAATGAGCTCTCCAGCCTGTTTTGATTCTTTTATGATGTGCGAAATGTCCTTTGCATGCCAAGCCCCTCGCCTTTGAAGAAACATGGTGATGTTCCCTTTCACTAGTCTATAGGCAGAATTCTGGTGAATGCTTTGGAAAATGAGGTTGAGCTGCAGGATAGGAGGCAGGTGAAGGAGACGGCAGGATGAGTTCTTAGACCGCTTGCAAAACACTTCCCGGTGCCGAGGGCGTTTGTCAGCATAGAAGTGGAAAGTGGCAGCAAGGATCATCTCTGAATCCTGCATGGATGTCAGATTGAAGCAGTACAAGTGCTTCCGGGCCAAGAATTCTGCAAGAGAGCAAGGAAGACATGAATAAATATCTAAGGCTAAAAGTGGTAGTCAAACCTTTGTTCCAATATAAGTGGATTAACAAATTCTGCTTTTCACTAGCCCACTTCAAATCAGTTAGTATACTGAGTTTGTCACTTCAGCTTAAAACTACGGTGAGTAACAGGAGAAAAAAACCCTAACAATATTTAATAGCAATATTACAATAACATCTGGACTGCCCAACACAGTGGGCACCTTTTGTATACTTGAGGGATACAACTCTTCCCAGAGATTTTCAGTTTCAGACTGCCTTTCATTCTAGGCAGTCAGGAAAAGCAGTCATGGCAGGGGAGTTGGAACTAGGTGATCTTTAAGGTCCCTTCCAACTCAAACCGTTCTATGATTCTATGACTTTATAATACATCTCACTAAATTGGTGCTTGCTGTCTTCCAGTTCATGCTGCATACAACCATTGTTTGGACTACAGCACAGCAGGTTAGGATGTTCATTAATCCCAGGCCCACATAGACAGTCTGAAAATACAAATGTTCCAGTATGTAATTTCCATCTATACCATCTGTACTTTTTTTCTGATGCAGTGAAGTGGAACATCTTGTACTGATGCCCACGTAATGGTTTCATAGGTGGCAGAAAGACCAAGAGAAACAGTGTTCTGTGATGAGAACCTATTTGTTTCTGTCAGCTCATGACAAGATTCCTTTCAGTAAACTTTTAATCAACACTAGTCTTATGTACAGGTGCTCATACTGTGAGTTCAGATTCTATTCAGATCCTTAAAGCATAGAAATTTCACAAGGATGCTATCCTATTTTTCAGACTAAGGAGGAAAATAATCATAGTACTTCCTTCAGAACACCAGGATCTTATTAATGTTTGTTCTTTTCAGAAGGCATATTTTTTTGAAAAAAGAGAAGTCTATCCTTTGCTTCTCACCATCTGAGCTGTGTACAGATGAAAATGTTAATGTTTTTTTAGCAGTAGAATGCTTCTAGCACCATCAATTCTATAGATAGGACTGAAGCATATGTGTCACTGGGATAAAGGTGTTTCAAACACGAGAGTCTCAATGTTTCAGGTGGGAAGTTAACTTGTAATGATAGATCAGAGAAAGGGAGTTTTAATTCATCTAAATTAATTCTACATTCTAGAGTTAAAAAAATCCTTCAAAAGTCAAAATTATTTCTAGAACAGTGTAAGAATCTGTGAATATGCAGCTACTGAAATGCCAGAAGCCAGGAAGTACAGGCGTTTTTAAGAATTAAGAAGACTTGAGTTTTGGATAGATTATAGTCATATTTATCATATTGCATCTGATTGCTCAGGCTTTTGCGAACCTGTATTGCAAGCCAGCATTGTTACATTTTGCAAGTCTACTCTGAGTTGAACTGTACTAGCTGTATAAAGATGTTAATACCACTGATTTTATCTACCTCTGATCACTGAAGATGGCTTCACATTAGGAATACAGGCAAGATGTATAGAGGATACACACAAGACATTAATAGAGAAAAAAAGGCAAGTGGCCAAGGAAAGAAAATATTAGTGTTTAGTATGTAATCCACATGGGAGAATGTTGCATTGCAGTAAGTAAAGATCAGCAAACCAGCCTTATGTAGTGTTTCTGATTGCACATTTGTAAGAAAAAAAAAAGCGAGAACCTAATTTGAAAGATTTTGAGCTATGAAATAATGTTGAAGTGAGGCTCTAGAGGCAAACATTTCTGTTCCTTGGGTAATCTTCATTTGGTTTTCTTGGACATACGTATTATGATATAGACTAAAATGGCTGCTACTATTCACCAAGACCTTTGCTTCATTTAGCACAGAGGATGGATGATATTCAAGGCATGAGCCTGAGCTGCAGGCATCAATTTATGGGGGAGTTTCATGGCTTAGACAATAGATTGCTGCCATGAAGATTAATCCCTTCCAATCTCAGCGACTGAGGTGAAGCTGGACAGTAACTTAATATTTCACATTTGATTACAAACCACTTACAACTTGACTGTGTAACTAACTTCAGCCAATTGGTGCTATTTTCTAAAGCTAGAGAGTTCCCTGCAAACTGGAAAGCACCTAAAGAAAAAATGAACTTGAGAAATGAGTTCATTGCTGTGTTTCAGCTCTTTATCAGAGAAATAATGAACTCTTGTGAACACCCACAGAGGTGAGCTGGGAGGAGGTGAGGGGATCTTTATGAAGCACTCTTCCTGAAGTGATAAGTACTGCTAGAGGAACGTGAAGAAGCTGTACTTGGAATGTGCAAATAGCACATGCATATATATAGCAAATGCCTCACATGGAATATGGAGAAATATTACACATGCAATAAAACCCAAACACCATCTTTATGTACCCTGTAAGGGATATAGGCAGGACGGCAATACAACTGCATAGTTGAGGACACCCTAAGAATACATGTGGCAAAGGAGTAAACTAAGTCTGGACTGACATTTTGCACCTCTGGAGACCTCCTCTTGACACCCATAATGAACACCGATGCTCAAGTGTCCTCTAACAAACAGCTTTAAGCTGCAGCATAGGAACAGAAGGCTGCAGATTTTCTGAAAGGTATGTGTTTAAAAAAAAGTCCATTGCTTGTGTTAATGGAAATTATTTTAGGGGTAGTCTGTTTTCCTTTTTGCAATAGAATTAGAATTATCATCAATTTTTTATAAAGAATAGACATTCCACATGTCTTGTTAGAAAAATATGCAAATTTCTTCTTTCACAAGAAAACACTAGAATTTCTTGGAGAAGCTAAAGAAAAACATACTGCCAGGTAAGGTTCTTCTCCCTTCCCTCATCTCATGTCATTCTATGGGTCATTTCACACTGTTCATCAGTCAAGTTGATGAATTACAAAGAAACACAATTTATTGTCTTGACAAAGGAACATAGCAGAGGAGCTGCTGCTTTAATGCCATGTTACTAGGCAGACATGCGGTCCACAAGGTACACAGATGGGACACAAGAGCCAAGAGTTTTGGACATCAGTGTGCTTTATTTCCATTCTATGGAAAGACAAGTTACTTCCAGGCATCTCTGCCTTGCTTTCATGACTTGACAGATGAACAAAATATTGATTTGTAATTGGTCAGTACAGTCTGAGAGTAGAAAATGCTGCTATTTTGGTGTTTTAAACCAGAATTTAAACCACTTAGATGCAAGTAACTTGTTCAGCAGATTAATTGAAAAATGAAGAAGAATTGAGTGCAATTTTTGTATTCTTCCCAAATCGCTCTTGTGGTTGAGGGCCTTACTTGCATAGCGGCCAGTATCAGCTGCTCAGTTCACAGAAAAATAAGCGATAGGAGGAGGTAATGGAATAACCATCCACAGCTGAGGTTCCCTCCTAACCCCTGTTAGTTAGCAGCTGCTAGCTAATGATCTAGAGCATGGCAATTTATTTCTCTCCCAGGTGTCTGCAATTGCTTTACATCCTACCTCCTAGATTTCTAGACATTTCCATTAGCCACTTACCCTTCCATGGGATTCCCCTCCTCCTTGAATATGATTAGTTTTTAATATTACATTTGACATAGGGTAGAAATTAAGTTGGGGTGCACTAGAGAATACTAATTATTGTGCAATACTATAGTAACCATTCTCTAAACTGCTGTATGCTACACTGTGTTCTATACATGAGACTTAAACGTAGGAGAACTAGACTGAAACTCACAAAAGCAATTTTTGAAATTCATCTATCAGATGAACCTATTAAAAAAAAAGATTATTTCTGGCAATGTAACAAAAATTATACTCTAGAAACTGATATAGTTCTTATTTTAAGAGACAAGATATTAGTTATAGTCTGTAAGAGCTAACCAAGGAAGGAAGACATTTTGCAGGAAAGATAGCTTGGGTTTCCCTGGCAAATTAAAGAGTATTTTAACTACCCAAACCTCCTCTTTATTATTTTGAAGTAAGGCCGGGATAACGAAAGCGTAGTTTTAACACGGCATATATGCTCTGCCACCCTCATAACCAAGCGAGGCCAAGCTGGGGAGAGGGAGGTCATACATCTGTCGTCTCAGGTTTAGGCGGTGCGGCGAAGTTAAGATCCCGAGCAGCTTTAGGCGGCCGGTCCCGCAGGCGGCACTCTTCCTCACCGAAACCTGGGAGCCTGCGAGAAGAGCCGGAGGAGAGGACCTGCGGCTGGAGCACTCGCTACTTGTTTTATGCTAGAAATTATCTCTGAAAAGGTCTTTCGACCTAGCGTGATGGGCGCTTGGAACAGCACTTCTTTGGCCGATGGTTTGCACCCACAGCAGCCTGAGCCGTCGGGAGGGAAATACCTTGTTTCGGGGGTAACAGGGGGAAGCGGAGGGGTGGGGAGACACCGTGACCGCGTAGCTAGCGAGGGTCTTCCCAGTATTCACCCAGCGTACCATTCCCCGCAGTCAGTGACAACCTCGACGCAAACCCGTCACTTTAAAGCAAAAGAGGAGCGAGGGGGCTCCGGCGGGGTCCCCCGCGCCCGGCCCGTCTTACCTGGCCTGGCTTTGAAGCTGCGGACCGTGTTGCCGTCACCGGGCCGGCTCCCTTCCCGGTTGTACTTCTCATAGAGCTTAAGCATGTGGACAGCTACCATGTCCTGAGCGACGCTGCCCAGCGCGGGGGGCGGCGAAGGGCCCCCGCCGGGGTGGCGGCCGGGGGAGGACGAGTCCCGAGCG